>VMDR010004739.1:0-57276 GCA_007922815.1 Macrotus californicus
TTGGGATATGCACCCTAATAGATAGTGGGTTATGCACCCTAACAGACCTTTGGGATATGCACCCTAATAGATAGTGGGTTATGCACCCTAACAGACCTTTGGGATATGCACCCTAATAGATAGTGGGTTATGCACCCTAACAGACCTTTGGGATATGCACCCTAATAGATAGTGGGTTATGCACACTAATAGACCGTCTTAAATTGCATTTTAAACTGACCCTTTTTATAAGGAGAAGAAAAGTGTAGGTAAGGGGTTTGGAATTCCAGGGCAAAGTTAATCCGATAAAACCCGCAGCGTTCTTTCATCTGTGTCCTGGGTAGCTGGGGCATCTTGCCCTGGAGCACAATGGCTCAGATTCCATCTTGATTGCTTGCAGTCCTCCTGAGGCACAAAGGTGGAACTGCTTAGGTCTCTTGGAGTCAAGGTGAGTGTATCTTCAGTTCCTGGAACAATAACTTTTATATGCATTGATGACTAAGCTTATTAGCTATTACCCAAACTAAAATTTTCCAACTCTTGAGTCCCTCGTCAGTATCTGTTTTACACCAACATGGCCAAATGAGGTCTAGAGCAAGATAAGAATTCAGGGAAACAGACCTCCACACATACCTAGTTCAGGTAGTCATGTTCCCCCAGGGGAAGCTGGCACCACCTTTACCCACCAATCAATATGTAGCTGTAACTCCCTCACCCCATCCCGCCCACTTTGTAAGTCCTCAAGACAAAGGACCTGATGTTTTTTGCCGCCCTTGCTTTTACCAATGCCTTTCTCCTTGTTCTCTTCCATGGGAATAATCATAATAAGCTTTGCTTGCGTGCTAATAGACTTCCTGATCTGTAATTCTGTACTGCATAGGCAAGAAGAACCGAGTTTTGTGGGCAAGAAGAATGGAGTTTTTTCGGTAATAATAACAAAACGATGAGATGTGCAGTCTCAGTAAGTGCTCAAGGGCATTGGGAAAAAGGGAACTTCCCCCAACATTCCGAAGGCATGTTATCATAGATGCAAAAAGACAATAGGTCTTTTAGGTTACTTTAGGTCTCGGAGTGTGGACAGCTGCCTCACAGACCTCCCCTGAGCTTGTCAGGCTAATTTGTGGCCCCCTTTCCCTTTTTTTCTTTCTTTTTTTTGTGCCCCCCTTTCTCCACATAGTTCATTTAATCGACCTCTATTGGGGAGGGGGCAGACATTCATGTCACATCTGTCTGTCTTGCACAATATCACTGAGGAGATTGTTGTTGTGCATTTTTATGAGAACAAGGACTATGTCCTTAATGTGATCACCCAAAAAGTAAAGTTCCTGGGCTAAGGACCCACACTTCCCAAAGGTTTTTCATACTGATTACTGTTAGGGTGGTAGTGATGCCACCTGTGAAAGAATTCACAAAGAGAAAAAAAGCGCAGCGAGGAAGATTTTTTATTGGCTCTCCGAGAGAGGAGAGGGGCAAAGGGGGAGGGGTGCTGTTGTGTGGTCCCTGGGCTGTTGGGGGCGCTGTAACGCCCGGGGTTTGTTTTGGGTGGTTTTGCAGCAGCTGCAGTTCGCTCCAGTGTTATCTTTTGCCTTCGGCTATGGGGGGCGGTTAGTCACATCCCTTTCTTGCCTTTCACTGTTTCCCGGTCCTGGGGACGTAAGCGCAGAAGAGGAAAACCGAAGACGTGTTCAACAAGGTCACAGGCCCGCTCAGCAAACGGTGCCACGACAGTGGACGGCGCGGCTTGGTCCTCTCAATGACCATGTTGTTCTACAAAGGAAGGCACCAATTTGGGGCCCATTAGAAATGCCCAGCTCAGCACATTCTCCAAAGTAATGAGTGTTAATGTTTCCTTAAAAAAATGGGGTGGGGTGGGGTGGAGGAGGAGGCTCGCCAGTTCCACTGCCCGGAGTCGGTTACATTCTGGCATGCTCTGCCAGGTCGGCCTGGCCCGATTTAGGCGCTGTGCGCGCGTGTTCTGTTGGGTGTCGCTGTGGCGCCGTGCCTGGGCCTTGGCTGCGGGAGGTGCGTCCGCCCGGCGAAGGTCAGCAGAGAGGGACGTAGCAAGCGGAGTCGAGTAGCACAAAGGCTGTTGGTGGGAGTGTAAGGAGGTCTGTGATCCTCCGGGGTGGGGGAGGGGTGGGGTTCAGGGGTTTCAGCTTCTGTGCAAAGGAACCAGGATTTGCCTGTGGGGAACTGGGAAATGTAAAGAAATAATAAGGTCGCCCTGTCTCTGTACACCAGTACAGCACTGCCTGGGGCCCCATGACATTGTCATTGAGGACAGCAGAGTCTGCCACCCCTAAGTACGCCTCTTTGGGATGTTGATTATTTTAGGCTGGTTAATTTTAAGAAAGAGCAGACAAGGGAGAAGCTTTGCAAACCAAGGAGCAGGTACCTTTTGTAAAGGACATTTACATTTGTATGGGAGTTGCCTCCTGTAGAGCTGTCTCCCTCACCCTGCTAGGCCTATCTTCCCCGTGCAAGGAGAAGGCTTGGACTCTTAAGTCTGCATGACACCCTCACCCTGTCTGCTGCACTTTTCCTGGTCTCCTGCTATAACTGACTCTGCACCCTCGACATTTTTGGTCTTCAGCTGAAGGTGGTATTTAAGGTGATTGCTAATGCTAGCTTTGGTGAGTTATTGTTTTCCCGGGCTGCTCCCATGGGTCCAGGAGGTATGCATGTTGCTCTGCTCATGTTAATTTGATTATTAGTCCAGCCAGCAGAACCTTGAAAGGTAGAGAATAGGCTTTCCTCCACCCCAAAATTAATGAGATACGTGCATCTGGTCTTTGTCCCCAGCTCCTGACACAGAATTCCTAAAACCCTGGGAATTTCTTAAGTGATAGGGTGAGGGGGGCATCTTTTCTTATTCATAGTAAGTCCTTTCTACCATACCTATGTTTACCATAACCAGGTTCCTCTGGGGAAGGAAGGCTGGTTGCCTGGGAGACTGACCATGTGATTAGAGGGTTGGAATTTAAAACCCCACCCCAGATCTGGTCAAAGGTATGGGGACCGGGAGTCAGAAATTAAGTCCATTACCAATGACCACTGATTTAACCAATCAGGCCTAGGTAATGTGACCTTCATAAAAAACCCTAAACTGCAGGACTGGAGAGCCTCTGGAGTGAACACAGTCACATGTGGGGGTGGTACACCCCAACTCCACAGAGACACGCTGCTGCGCTCAGGACTCATCCCCAGCTGGCCGTATGCATCTCTTCATCCGGCTGTGCATTTGCGTTGTAACTTTATGGTAGCTTTTATAATCCACTGTGAGGAGTTCTCTGAGTTCTTTGAGCTGTTATAGCAAATGATCAAAGCTAAGGAGGGGCTCATGGGAACCCCTGATCTGTAGCCAAGTTGGACGGAAGTGTAGGAACCCGGGGACCCATCACCGCAGTTGGCTCCTGGAGTGGGGGCCGTCCTGTGGAGCTGAGCGCTTCACCTGTGGGGTGTGCACTGTCCCCAGGTATATGGTGTCCAAATTGAACTGAATAGTAGGACACCCAGCTGGTGTCTCAGAGAACTGGAGAATTGGCTGGTGCGGAAAAACCAAACATGTGGTGTCAGAAATATCTTGAACATCAAACAGTTTTCTTCTAGGCCCCTGTGTTCTTTTAGGGGAAATCCTGCAGCACTTGCATAGGTTTGGGGCAGATTCACAAACTGAGCATCCAGTAGCTTCCTAACCTTGGAGTGAGTTCTGCAGCACCGCCCTGGGTCTATCTGTGGGCTACAGACAGGAGCCAAGCTAGTCCTTGTCATCAGAAAAGAGAATTAGCTCTGGGCTTCTGGAGAGTAATGCAAATCCTTATCAGAAAGGCCTCCTAGGCAGGAGGAAAGGGGACTCACTTCCTGTAGCTCCCAAAGGAGCATTTCAGAAGGAGTGTGCCTGCGCCTCACCAAACCCTCTCCCAGGAGCAGCGCTCAGCCCCCCTTCCTCCTGGGGGCTGCCCGGGGAGGCAGGGGCACAGGTTCACCCCCCCTTGACAACCTTTGTGCTCTTGGCTGCAGTTCTGCCTCTCCCACAGCGCTAAGAACTCACAGGCCTCGCTCAGGGCCCAGAAGCTTTTCTGAATGTCCTGGAGGGAAGTGGGCATGGAAGTGCTGTACCCTGACCCCTGGCCTCCCATGCTCTTCTTCTGTGCAGTCTGTCCCGGTCATCTCCCAGGGGTGCCTTCACTGGCCCTACTCTGCCTACACTTGGCCTAGGTAGTGTGCTGGGAAGTCCTGCTTGTTTTCCTTACGTGTACCCTGAGGGATTCTCCTCCCACGCCCGGAGCCTCCCAGCTTGGAGGAAGGAGGAGGGCCCCTCCCCCTTTGCTGACCGGACTCTCCCACACTGTGGCCTGGGACTCAGCCACTCGCTGTGCTTGCTCCTGGTCCCACAGCTAATTTCCGACAAGAAATTCCTACCTTCTTCACTCAGCACCTCTTCAAAAAGGCAAGGAAGAGATTTGGAATGGGTGATACATATTATTTTCTTTTAATGAAATTATTTCTAGCTGGATAAAGTTAGTAAAAATTCAAAAGAGAATGCAATGAACTAGTAGTTTTCCTTCTAATGAATCACCTTGGAGTTTGTATACAAAGGAGAAGAAAACAAGGAACATTGAGCAATACCAGGTCGATACATAATTCAGTTATTAAAAAACCATAACTCAGACAGCAAAGATGCCCTCGTTAAAAAAGGAAGTGGTGCTGACTTTGTAAAACTCTGAACAGTGACATTCCCGATGGAGCATCTGAAATACAAGTGTGCTCGCTCCTTATTCTTTTTTTTGTAGAGATTTTATTCATTTATTTCTAGAGAGAGCGGGAGGGAAATAGGAAGAGAAACTTCGGAGCACACACCCTGGCCAGGGACCAAGTCCACAACCCAGGCATGTGCCCTGACTGGGGATTGAACCAGTGACCCTTCGCTTTGCTGGATGATGCCCAACCAACTGAGCCACACCGGTCAGGGCTGACTCCTCCTCATAGGTGTTTTCTCCATGAGCCGCCCCTTCCCCTGCAGGGCATGTACCAAACTCGGCTCACAGAGAGTCTGTAAACAGTGCAAGGGGCTATAAAAACCTGACCTCAGATGTAAGCCGATCAGCTCCTCAGATGTGCAAAGTCAAGTGTGTCCACTAAAAAGCTCACAAATGGTTACTGTGGGCTTTATTTAAAATGCCCACAGCCCTTCTGTAATAATTATTTCAACTCAGGAGGCCTCATGGGTCTCTCTTTTCTAGAAATTGCTGTTATGTCTGCAGTGTAAACTCTCACTTCAAGTGCACTGTGAGTGCACAGGCCACTGTAAGTCCTCGTGAGAAGTCTCTCCGTTCTCTTCTATGGACTCGCTCCAGCGTGGGCACCGAGGGCGTGTAACCTGCAGCCATAGTTAGTGAAACCAGAGCGAGGCCCCTGAGCAGGTGGCCTGCTGGCCGGGGGGCCGATCGGCCCTGCCCCTGCCAGATGTCAGCAGGCACTCAGTGTACGACTTCTCTGAGTCCGCAGTCTGGAGGAGATTCTGATCGTTTTTTCCACCACTTAAAATAATACCACTCTGAGTTCTCCAGTGGACCTTCTGGTCTATTTAAAAATAGCAACGAAACCCTATTGCTTCTTATTTTAAAAAAGGAACACCCAGTAAATATAATACTTTTATCTCTTCTGTTGGCCATCAAGTACTTTGCCAAACATTGCTTCAAGTCCTTTGTGAAATAAAGTATAAATAAAAGTAAACAAACAAATAGATAAATAAATAAATAAGATGGTGCCCCACCAGGTGCGGTAGCAGGAAGTCACCTTCCCAGCCCCAGCAAAGACAATCCTGGGTGTGAGCAGGTGTGGGTGATGGGACCGAAATCGGCCCTGCTGCCTGTGGCCCTTTGCTGGGACCCTGGGTGTTTGTCTCATGAGCCTTCTGGGGTTTGCTGCTCTAAGAAGCCGATCCCAAGTCTAGACACGGCCTTCCCTGGGGATGGGGACACCTCAGACCTCCCCGGCCTGTGCTATCTGAGGGAATGCGTGCTCCGACCTCCCAGGGCAGGTGGAATGGCACTAGAGCCAGTGGCCTGGGTCCTGTCCATGGCCAACCCTCAACGCCAGCTGGCATTGAAGAGATAGCTGGCGTGTATGGACCCCGCGCTGCTGGCTTCGCCGGGCTCAAAACTCGGTGCTGCGTTGGTCACCATACACGTTTGTCACACCTGGCCTACCTGTCCTAAGAGGACACATGGCAGTGGCCTAGACCTCACCATGGGCAGGGTGGAAACTGGCAAACGCAGCCCTTACTGAGCACCCCATCAAAGCTTACATTTAAGGAAAACAAACACTCCTCTAAGTGAACTTTCAAATCAGAAAATAAAGGAGATTACAGCGCATATCAAGGAAGCTATTCCACGACCAATAGAGATTGTCTAGGAAGTCACTCAGCTGAAAACTTAGCAAATATCGAGAAATCTTCAAAAAACAGAAATCCATCTTCTGCAAGAGAATATCATCGAAAAAAACCATGTGCTGGGCAGTGGGGAGTCACAACATCAGCTTCTGAAAACCCGAAGGCCAGGCGTGCCCGGAATGACCGACACACACACGCGTTAGGCCTTCAAAGACCACCGCGTGGCCCCTGAGAGTGCGTGCGCCGGGACACTGAGACCGTATACCGCTCACGGGGTGTGGCCCTGAGGGGCCTGTGCTGCATGACAAATAGCTGAGGGGAAGTTTGGGGAGAAAACAGTCCCAGGTAGTAACAAAAATTCTCTTGAGGTACGTGGTTATTGGTGATTCCTCTTTCCTTCCTGATACTGTTATACGACATTCAAACATTCTAGGCTGAAGAGGCATTATTACCTCAGTGACTAAAGATACATCAGAACAGTGTGACGTCCCAGGCAGTGGTGGAAAACGCTCGTGTGCTTTTCAGGAGAGCAGCAGCGGGACAAGAGGGCGGCCGTGTCATTAACCCGCGATGCCATCCGGCCTCTCAACAGGACTCAGAGACCCCGTGGGGGTTGCTGAGATGGCCGTGAGACACAGACCGTGAGACACTTTGTTTTCCTCTCCGCTCCTGTTTCTGAACGAAAGCTTCCTTGGACTTGCGCACCTGGAAACAGGGCGCTTAAAGACCTTCAGATCGCTCTCTGTAATTGACTCAGGCATTTCCATGGTCTGTTCTGCTCTGGCCCGGCTGGCCCCAGATGCAGGCCTTCCTAAGCAGGGATAGGATGTACCAGAGCCCGGATCCCAATGTCCTAACTCCACCTTCCTGACCATCATCAAGGCCAAGTGGAAATCATGGACCGAGACCATCCCCCTGGGAGTTGATGAGGCAAACGGAAGCCCTTAGCCCTCACTCCAGAATGTGTCAGGACTACTGTGGTCGATCTGCATCACGGGCCCTGACTCGAGGCACGCCGTGGGTAACTCACCTGCCTAAGTCATGGTGTGGGGGCCGCACTGGCTGTGTCTGTGTGAGGCAGGGCCCACAGTCTGAGGCCGGCCACATCCAGGCCTCCAGGCCTGCCGATGACCCGCAAGGAAAGAAGTGCCCACAAAGACAGAAGCTGGCTGAGTCCTCCAAGAGGACACAGGACAGACATATGCAAAATTCAGCACCAAACCTTTAAGTACTAAAAGCAACACTGCTCTGTGAAAAGGTAGAAGTTGTGCTTGAATGAATTCCAAGTATTGATGCCTCAAATGAAATAAGGAACGGATCCACAGGAGGCAAAGGCCTGGCGTGCCTGGTCCATTCCTCATCCTCACTGTTCAGATCTCCGAGGAGAAGCCCCACTAAGAAAATGGTGCAGACCTCCACAACACGCACAGGCAAGAGTGGCCTTAGTTATGGGACTTCGATCCTCTTGGGGTCAGTAGCTGTAAGAGCGAAAGCACAGGACTAAACACGGGGCCTGTGCGAAGCTGAGCTCCTCGGGAGGTAAGAAACCAACCTACAACCTGAGTAGGGAGCAGAAATTGAGGCGTTATACGTGCCGGTGGTTCAATGGCTGGGTGGCTTCACTTTGGAAGCTTGCCTGTGTCGTTTGTCCTGATAATTTTTGTTCTAAAGGACAAATCAAAGGACCTCTGGTCTTTGAAGCTTTGGGCTTTGTACTTTGCAAGGTGTGCCGACCTTCTCTGATGCTCGAGATCCAGTGGGCCTCCTCCTGCCCCAGAGATGTCTGGGGGCCCCACCTGGGCAGAAGCACTGGGTGTCTGGCAGTGCCCAGGCTCGGATGTGGGCACTGCAGAACTTTGTGCTGGGCCAGGGCGTGAGGGCGCTTGGCTCTTGGCCACCCCACGATGGTGTTCTCTCTCCTTCGGTGGCACTTCAGGTGCCTCCTGGCCCCCCCTGGGGGCTGGCCTCTGGGACTGCCCACTTGCCTCTGATATGGAGGTGCCCGTGGGCTGCACCGAGCTATGGGGTGCCGTCCTTCCAGCCTGGACCTGTGCTGGGTGCCCCAGCCTCTCTGCGCGGGAAGGTGCTTGGCTCTCTTCAGTGTGGACACGGTGTTGCTCCGAGGGCTCCTCTGCAGTCCACACCCATTGCCCTGGGGGATGTTCTGGACCTTTCTCAGCATGTCGGCAGGGAGCCTCCACCTCAGTGGTCACAGTCACAGTGTCACTCCCAACAGTATCATCCTGGGGCTGTGTCTGAGCCTCTTCAAAGCCACACAACAAGGTCTTCTGACTTACAGAAGGTGCTTCCTTCTGCCCAGGACCCTTCGGCCCCACAGTGCCTGAGACCCCCTCCTGTCTAGCCCCTAGGCCTGCCTGTGACCGTGGCCTCTCCCCAACTTTGATTTTCTCTGGATCTGAAGGAACCACTCCCTTCTGCTCAGGACCTTTCGGCCCCACAGTGCCTGAGACCCCCTCCTGTCTAGCCCCTAGGCCTGCCTGTGACCCTGACCTCTCCCCAACTTTGATTTTCTCTGGATCTGAAGGAACCACTCCCTTCTGCCCAGGACCCTTCGGCCCCACAGTGCCTGAGACCCCCTCCTGTCTAGCCCCTAGGCCTGCCTGTGACCGTGGCCTCTCTTCAACTTTGATTTTCTCTGGATCTGAAGGAACCACTCCCTTCTGCTCAGGACCCTTCGGACCCACAGTGCCTGAGACCTCCTCCTCTCTACCCTCCAGGCCTGCCTGTGACCGTGGCCTCTCCCCACCTTTGATTTTCTCTGGGTCTGAAGGAACTACTCTCTTCTGCCCAGGACCCTTCGGCCCCACAGTGCCTGAGACCCCCTCCTGTCTAGCCCCTAGGCCTGCCTGTGGCTGTGGCCTCTCCCCAACTTTGATTTTCTCTGGATCTGAAGGAACCACTCCCTTCTGCTCAGGACCCTTCGGCCCCACAGTGCCTGAGACCCCTTCCTCTCTACCCCCCAGGCCCGCCTGTGGCCGTTTCCTCTCCCTGACCTCTGTTTCCTCCAGGACGCCTGCTGGTGTGCAGGATGTAGGCAGCAGGTCAGGACACCTTTGGGGTGCACCGACCACCTGCTGCTCTTCTGCTACTGTTGATGGCATGGAGGGAAACTGATGGAGAACCCCAGCTCCGACAGGAAGTAGCTTTTCAGACACGACATGCTTCTCATCCTTGGCCTGTTGCTCCTCAGAAGACGATGGCAGCTTCTCCAAATTGTGGCAGGGAGTCCTCTCTGCACCATCTCCCTGTGGTATGGGGTGATTTGAGGTTGGAACTGGGGACTTCGTGCTATTCCCCCAAGGACCTGCTTTCGCAGGTGCAGTAGTTCTGCCTCCTACTGAGGCTTTCCCTTTGCTTGCTGCCAGTTTATGTGAGAGTCCCACACTGGGTCGGTCAGGTGTGAATGGGGGGCCAGTGGCCTCCTGTGGGAGAGTGGTCAGTGACTCCGAGGTCACAGGCAGGTGCTGCCCCAAGTCTTTGCAGATGTGGTCCTCTGTCGCTCTGCTGCTGGGATGCTTCAGGAGCCCATCTGGTGAAGAGAAGATGTAGCCGGTGGGTTCATGACCAAGATCCTCTGCTACAAGACTGTGACCTGTTGGTGAGGAGCTGAATTCTCCCTTGTGCAAAGCGCCCCACTTTTCAGCAGTACTGTTTTTGGGGTTCATGGTGTTACCTGATCCTGGTGCTGTGTGACTCTTGGTGACCTCTGTAGCCACCCCCCTCCCGGGGGCTTTGATTTTTGGTTTTGGGCCTTCATTTAAGGAGGCTGGTCTGTTCTTGCCAAGATCATGGCTGGCACTCCCATCAGCCACCAGTAGGAGCTGGGCAGACTCAGTTAGTGGCGGCCGCCCGCATTCTTCTTGCTCATGCAGGATGTTCTTACCCACTGCGGTCACATGCTCAGACCTTGTCCAATCCTTGGTGGGTGCCACCAGCAGTGTGGGGTTTGCTGAGTTTCCCTCTTTGGGAGATGGCACTTGGTGACTGCCAGGGGCAGAGGGGCTGTTTCCTCTAAGACGATTTTCTGAAGCCGTGGAGTGATGGGATGGGGTGCCCTCATCACAGATGGGCATTCCCTCTGCTTCTGGCAGGCAGTGCTTCTCATAACTGAGCTCAGGAACATCCTCTCCTGAAATGTTCTCATGATTCTTGAGTTTGTTTGAATTCCCAAAGCTGTCTCGGTCTTCCTTTCCTCCAGTGGGGCTGGCCCTTGGTCTCAGCGTTGGGGCTGCCTCAGGGATGTCATGTTCAACGCTGGCAGCACCCCCTGGAGGTGTGAGACTTAGGTCTGCCCGTGAGTCCCACTGAGAAGGGGTGCTGAGTCCCCCGCGCACCGCTGCAGATGGGCTCACTCCCGTCGTGGACATGGATGTGGACGTGGACGTGTTGGTGCTTTCATTCCCTGTCGTGGTGGGGAAGAGCACTTCTGCGTTTTCAAACACACTCTCTCCTCCCAGCACACGAGACCAGGGGCCTTCACGATCTGATGGCTTTTGCAGCATGACAGGAAGGAGTGGCATTTCGTGGACAACCGGAAGTTTGACAGTTACCTGTGGCGGCTCGAAAGCCAACTGTGTGCGCTGGGCAGCCTGGGCTGCGGGCATGTTGAGTGGTGGGATGTATTCTGGAACTTTCTGTTCTGGGAAATTCTTTTGGACAGCAAAGAGAGGGTCTTGCTCTGAGTCTGAAATCACTCTTTCCACTTCGTCCTCTGAACTGCAAACCACCAGGTCTACTTGAGGGGCTTCCTGTGCTCCCTCACCTGCGGGTGCAGGATGGGGCCCTGCTCTTGCCTCCTTTGTCCCCTGGGGATAATCTGTGGTGATTCCTGCTGGGGGCTCCCCCACTCTGTCACCTCCCAATACCCCAGGGTGCCCTGGGCTGGCTGGGCCGAGTAAGGATAACTTGGGTTCCAGGCCAGGAAGGGCGTCACCGCTTTGGGAGGCAGGTGGGATGGCTGGCTTGGGGACGCACTCAGGCTCCACACTGGGGGACACTGTTTTCAGAATGGGAGGCATGGCCTGCAGCATCAGGGGCTGTGCGGGCTCCCCATGAAGCAGCTCCTTTCCTGGTGTTTTGTTCCCACCAGGCACCGTCTCCTCTGCATTGAGGGGCCTGTCTGTCTCTTTTGGGGGCATGCGCCTCAGGTCCGAGTGTCTGATTTTGGTGCAGTGGGACAGCCAGCTCCTGGGGCTGCAGACGATGGTGGCAATGCTGAAGGCCAGCATGGGCTCCGCTGAGCAGGCCAGAAAGCGGGCAGGGGGCATCCCAGTGCAGGTGCTGGCCATGGTGGCCGTGCAGAGCACACGGGCCTCAGGCCGGTGCATCTTCTTTCTCTGCAGGTTCTTTTTCTTCCGCTCTTCTGTGTGGATCAGGAGCACACTGGCCTCTGAGCACAGAGAGCCACTCTGTTCAAACTTCTCCCGCAGTTTGGATAGGACCGAGCTCTTCTTGCCCATGATCTTTGGCAGAAGGCCCCTGGCAGCTTTGGGTCGCTCAGCAGGAGGCTTCTCACGAAGCCTCTTCTCCTCAGCCTCCTTCTCCTCTGTGGCCAAGAACTTCTTCAGAATGTTTTTCACGGTGTTTTTGCCGGTGGGCAGGCCCCACCGGGGTTTGTTACCACAGAGGGGCTCCTGGCCCTGTGCCGGGCTGCTGGCCCCTTCCCTGGTCTTCTCCAGGAGCTTGTTGATGGTTGCAGTCACCAAGCTCTTGCTTGGGCCTTGCTTGTCCTTGAAGATCAGCCTTCCCACCTCCCTGGTCTTCTTGAGGTAGGGGTCCCGGCCGGTGCCCATGAACTTGGCCTGCAGGAGCTGGAAACGTGTGGGCCGCCGGTTGGCGTCTTGGGGCTCAGGCTTTCGGCTCACCTGGCTGTCCCCACCCTCTGCCTTGCTAGTGGGTGGTGGCCCCTGGGGCCCGTCTTTATGGTTGGTGATGTAGAGCAGCAGGCTGCTGAGGATGGCTCGGACAGCTGGGTTGCAGGTCACCTTGCTGACCTTCTTTTTCAGAGCTTGGGCATCAACGGGCGGCTTATTGTTGCAAACCCTGACCCTCTTGGGGCTGTAGGAAGAAGAAACAATTGTCACAGATATTGCTATCATTTTTCCATGGTAACTCCATAGAACATTTCTTATGAAACAATCTCATTTTAAATACCCAGGAAGTCCAGAGGAGGAACAGAAGAGTGGGAGCCAAGAGGCTTGCATTGCAGTGCATCTCTACCGGTAACTCGGAGATGCCAGGGACTCCCGGCGCCTCTCTGGTTGCTGTTCCTTTTTCTGTTAAACAGCAACCGTTTCTGACTTAATATCCTCCTGAGGGCTTCGGGTGGTTATAGTTTTCTGAAAGCGGTTTGGGAAACCACTCTGCACGTGAACGGTATTTAATGTCTTTATAACGGACTACATTGTACTCGTGTAAACGAGGGGAAAGCAACTACAAAGAATACATGTTCTCTGTGTGGGTCTGTGTGTGTCCCTGAGTGTAAGCGCGGGAAGTGACGTTGACGCCGCAGTTACACACGGACTCAATCCCAAACCCAGCCTCTGAGAGTCAGTCGGGCCACCGGCCCTGGTCGGCAGGAGGCACTCAGCTTTGGGGTGGGGGTCACTGGGGTAGATCACCGGGGCAGTGAGTGCGTGGTGGACCCCGGGGCAGGAAGGAGTGGGCTTTGCTACAGAGTGGATGGGAAGAGAGCTGAGCCACCGCTGGGACCTGCCTTCCCGAATCCCTTTGAAAACTGTCCCAGAAACACCTTGAGGCTGAGACGGTCCTGAGCCATCAGCTCAAGCCACTCTATCCCGGTGAGACCCTACCAGCAAGGCTGCCAGGATTCCTTCCCCGCAGGCCAGCTACTGACAGGCCGTGACCTCACTGCTCTCCTAGGGGTGGGGTCTCTGATATATCAAGGGGATTGTCAACCCAGCATCCAGCCTGAGAAGCTCTCTGCTGAGCGGCCTGGTGCTGAGCCTGTCAACCACACTGTCAAAGCCCAAGTGTCCTTCCTGGTGGGGCAGAACCTCTCTGGCCTCCCCAGGTGGTAGTTCTGTCAAGTTGCACCCAGAATTATAGCCTCGCCATTGCACGTTCTAGTTATTCTTTCCAAGGAGAGGTCAGGATGTGGAGCAAAGACCATGTGCTGCATGGGAAGTCTTCACAGTGCCATTGTAATACTAAAACTTTGGGAATATCCTGCATGTCTGAAAGCTGCTAAATAACAGCACGTCCGTATTTGTGGGAAAATAGGCTGGTGCAGACAGTGACCCTGACGCAAAGTTGGAAGTGCAGGAAGCTGCCAAGCTGTATGTAGACTTCGGCCCAACCGTGTTTTTACAAAATTGCGCAGACAGACAGACACACAGAGACTGAAAACAGACTAGGAGGAAATATACAAACATATTTTTGGTACTTCTATGCATTTTTCCATAAAAGAGAGTTCTGTTTTTAAAAGCCGCATACAAATATCCTTTCAAAAAGCCGTTCTGATAACTGTGCTCCCGTGAGATGGGGGAGAACCAGCAGCCCTCCCCTTGGTGGTGTCTCCCACCAGACACAGGTCATTCATCCCATGGCAGTCTGACCCTGGGTGAGTCCTCATCATCACGCAATGCCTGGGAATGGGTTTCAATGCAGAGAGTTTCGAGAGGACAGCAGAAGTAACCTTGGAGTTCTGCCTTCTTTGGCTCCCTGAGAACTTCAAATTCACTTCTGTGCAGTGAATTCACACAGAAAGGGGCTGATTTAGTTATTCTCAGACCCCAGAGGACATCAGAACACTGAGGGTACTTGTTGAAACCCAGGGCACTGGGCTACAGTTTCTGACTCAGTCTGTCTTTGACAGGCCAAGAACTGGCATTTTGAACCACTTCCCCGAGTGGCCAGTGCGACTGCCCAACCTTGGACCACTGTGGATTCGGAGAACTGAAGCGGTGGGTTAGGCTCCCCGCACAGAACCAGTATCTGAGCCCATTCCTAAGCCACGACGTGGTGCAAGCCAGGACAACCTGGAAATAACAACTGCAAAGAAACCCGGGAGGACACAGACGCCCTCCAGCACTGACAAGGCTGAGAGGTTTGCTGCTCACTGAGAACTGGCAGGAGGGGCAAGCCCCGCCCTGGGAAGATGCCAGCCTGTGTCCTAGAAACCGGTAAGCCCACCCAGGACACACACAGGTTCTGGACCAGAATCAGGGATTAGGGGACACAGATGAGCAGGCTGATTTCCGTGTCACTATACCAGCCTCTGGTGCCTTGTGCTCTGTTTGAGAAGGTTGGCATCACACCTCACCCATGTGGTACCTGCATCATTGCCAAAATGCCCACTGTTCCTGAACTCCCAGGGGCCTACAGGGACAGCCTCTCTCCTCCAGGATGAGGTACCTCACCACGGCCACATCAGGCTACCAGAGACCTCCTACGGCCAGAGAAGGCAGGTTGTGAGCAGCCAACGCCAGGGACTCGGGAGTCTGGGCCACAGACTTTCACGGGCCTTCCTCCGGAGCCCTCCATATATCTCTCCCAAACGTTCGCAGGCAGCCCGCAGGAGACCTGGCCCTGGACCCTACAGGGATGGTAAGGAGGTAGGGCTGGTCCCTGGGGCAAGGGCTGCGGGTGTCAGGAGAAAGTGCTGCTAAACGCAGGTGCCACATCTGACAGTTGCCATATCCGTCATCTCTGAAATAAGATGAGTGCTGTGATTGGTGGCATCATGGGCTCGTGGGTAGCTTGACAGGCTGGTGGCATTTTTTATTTCCCAGAGGCACATCTCTGGGTGGCGTCCATAGAATTCATCATGATGCCCCATCGTTCACTTCTCTGGACGCTTGCGCAGTGCCTCCTGGTGTGCTCTCCTGCTCCTCACTCTGGCTTATCTTGTTGTGTCTTGTTATCTCTTAGGTATGGCTGTTACCCCTTCCACATCGGAAAAACCCAACCACGGAGGTATTCGGTGACTTGTTGGAGATCATGGGGCTAAGCACAGAACCGGGATGTAGTCAGTGTCCAGCTTCATGGAACATTGTGGGGGTTGCCCCTGGGGACTGCCCAGATCTCAGTGACTGACTGGACATCTGGGGTCTCACAGGCACATCATTCGTGACTGAACTCACCTCTCGCTCCCCAAATCCCTCCTCTCGTTTTATGCCTTGGCAATTGGCACCTGCAATCCTATGGCTTGAGGGTGGGAGGAATCCGTTTGAGACAATGACACAAAAGCCTCTTCTACTTGCTCCCACTCTGCGCTCGGCTGCTACTTCCTCTGCATCACACCAGTGAAGGCTGCATCCGCCCAGCAGCCTCCGCTGTTTTCAGAATTGAGTAAGAGCTTCTGCCGGTGAGCCCTGCAGGACCCAAGCCTCCCTTTGTGCCAACTCCTCATTTCCTGTGCTGAGCCGCCCCACCCTGCCCTCTCCCAAGTGCTCTTCTTCTTTTTTGCTTTTTACCTTTTTGTTGTGCTTTTCCATCACCATTTTATCCCCCTTATAATCCCTCCCCACCCCAAAATCACCACAATGTTGTCCATGTCCATGAGTCTTTTTTCCTTTCTGCTTGATCCCCCCACCTCCCAACCCCGCACTCCCTCAGCTGTCAGCCTGCTCTCTCTCTATGAGTCTGTCTTTATTTTGTTTGTTAGTTCAGTTTACTCATTAGATTCCACATATGAGTGAGATCATATGATATTTGTCTTTCACTTAGCATAATGCTCTCCGGGTCCATCTATGCTGACACAAAGGGTAAAATTTTCTTCTTTTTCATGGCTGAGTAGTATTCCATTGTGCAAATGTCCCATAGTTGTTTCATCCACTCATTGACTGATGGACACTTGGGTTGCTTCCATATCTTGGTGATTGTAAATAGCACTGCAATAGACATAGGGGTGTTCGTGTTGTTTTGAATTAGTGTTTTGGGATTCTTCAGATAAATTCCCAGAAGTGGAATTGCTGGGTCATAAGGCAGTTCCTTTTTTAATTTTTTGAGGTATCTCCATATTGCTTTCCACAGTGGCTGCAGCAATCTGCGTTCCCACCAACAGTACAAAAGGGTCCCCTTTCTCCACATCCTTGCCCTTGTTTGTTGAATTATTGATCATAGCCATTCTGATAGGTGTGAGGTGATGTCTCATTGTGGTTTTAATTTCCATTTCTCTGATGATTAGTGACATTGAGCATCTCTTCATATGTCTATTGTCCATCTGTATGTCCTCTTTGGAGAAGTGTCTATTCAGGTCCTTCATCAATTTTTTAATTGGATTGTTTATTTTGGTGTTGAGTTTTATAAGTTCTTTATAAATTTTGGATATTAACCCCTTATCAGATATATTGGCGAATATAGTCTCCCATTCTGTGGGTTGTCTTTTTACTTTGTTGATGGTGTCCTTTGGTGTGCAAAAACTTTTTACTTTGATATAGTTCCATTTCTTTATTTTTTCTTTTATTTTTGTTTTGTTTTTTGCCTGGGGAGATATATCAGATAAAATATTGCTATGAGCAATGTCTGAAAATTTACTGCCTATGTTTTCCTCTAGGATTTTAATGGTTTGGGGTCTAACATTTAAGTCTATAATCCATTCTGAATTTATTCTTGTGTGTGACATAAGAAGGTAGTCTCTTTTCTTTTTTAAAAATATATTTTATTGATTATGTTATTACAGTTGTCCCAATGTTTTTCTTCCCTTTATCCTCATCCTCCATCCTGCATCCTCTGACCCTCTGGCACTCTCCCCCACCCCCACGCCCACCGCCACCGCCACTTTGTTCATGTCCATGGGTCGTACATATAAGTTCTTTGACTTCTCTATTTCCTTTACTATTCTTAACCTTCCCCTATATTATGCCTGCCAATTATGTTTCTTATTCCCTGTACCTTTTCTCCCATCCCCTCTTATCTCTGCTGCAACCCTCCCTGTGAACTCCATCTCTGTGATTCTGTTCTTGTTCTAGCTGTTTGCTTAGTTTTTTTTTAGGTTCAGTTGTTGATAGTTGTAAGTTTGTTGTCATTTTACTGTTTATAGTTTTTGATCTTCTTCTATTTCTTAGATAAGTCCCTTTAACATTTCATATAATGACGCCTTGGCCCTGGCTGGTGTGGCTCAGTGGACTGAGCGCCAGACAGTGAACCAAAGGATTGTCTGTTTGATTCCCTATCAGGGCACATGCCTGGGTTGTGGGCCAGGTCCCTGGTCAGGGACATGTGAGAGACAACCACACATTGATGTTTCCCTTTCTCTCTTTCTCCCTCCCTTCCACTCCCAATAAATAAATAAATAAATAAATAATCTTTTTTAAAAAATAAGGGCTTGGTGATGATGAACTCCTGTAATTTGACCTTAGCTGGAAAACACTTTATCTGCCCTCCCATTCTAAATGATAGCTTTGCTAGATAGAGTAATCTTGGATGTAGGTCCTTGCCTTTCATGACTTGGAATACTTCTTTCCAGCCTCTTCTCACCTGCAAGGTTGCTTTTGAGAAATCAGCTGTCTTATGGGCACTCCTTTGTAGGTAACTGTCTCCTTTTCTCTTGCTGCTTTTAAGATTCTTTCCTTCTCTTTAATCTTAGGTAACTTAATTATGATGTGCCTTGGTGTGTTCCTCCTTGAGTCCAATTTCTTTGGGACTCTCTGGGCTTCCTGGACTTCCTGGAAGTTTATTTCCTTTGCCAGATTGGGGAAGTTTTCCTTCATTATTTGTTCAAATAAGTTTTTAATTTTGTCCTCTTCCTGTTCTCCTTCTGTACCCCTATAATTCAAATATTGGAACGTTTCAGGTTGTCCCAGAGGTTCCTAAGCCTCTCCTCATTTTTTTGAATTCTTTTTACTTCATTCTGTTCTGGTTGAATGTTTATTTCTTCCTCTTTTTCCAAATCATTGATTTGAGTTCTGATTTCCTTCCCTTCACTGTTGGTTCCCTGTTATTTTCCTTTATTTCACTTTGTATAGCCTTCATTTCTTCCTTCATTTTGTGACCGAGTGAGCATCCTGATTACCAGTGTTTTGAACTCTGCATCAGATAGGTTGTCTATCTCCTCGTCGCTTAGCTCTTTTTCTAGAGTTTTGATCTGTTCTTTCATTTGGGCCATATTCCTTTGTCTCAGCACACCTGTTAGGTTGTAAGGGGGAGAAGCCTTAGGTATTCACCAGGGCAGGACAACCCTCTTTGCTGCATTGTGGCGCTGTCTGTCAGGGTGAGATCAGAGAGGGAACAATGCCACTCACTTGCTCCTTTCTAGCCCCACTTTCCAATGAACTCTCCTGTGAGACTGGGAGTTTCTCCCACCTTCACAACCACCACAGTATTTTACTGCTAGAGGTTTTGAGTCTTTAGTTTCCCAGGGAGCCAGCCCCTCGTCGCCCAAACGGTCCGCCGCCTTGCTACAGGTCCTCTCTATCTGCCAGGATGCCCCATCTCTGCCCCCTCCTTCTGCTCTGGATGAATGTTTCTTTAACTCCTTGGTTGTTGGAGTTCCATGTAGTTTGCTGTTCTGGCAGTTCTGGTTGTTTATTGTTTTAAAATTGGTTGTTATCCTTCTTTTGGTTGTGCGAAGGAGTGAAGCATTTCTAGCTATGCCTCCATCTTGGCTGGAATCAGGGAGTCTAGTTTCATTTTTCTGCACATGTCTGTTCAATTTTCCCAATACCATTTATTGAGTAAACTATCTTTAGCCCATTGTATATATTTGTTTCCTCTGTCAAATATTAATTGACTCTAAAGGTGTGGGTTTATTTCTGGGCTCTCTATTCTGTTCCACTGATCTATGTGTCTGTTTTATGCCAGTACCATTCTGTTTTGATTACTATGGGCTTATGGCATAGTTTGATATTAGGTAGCATGATTCCTCCAACTTTGTTCTTCTTCCTCAGGACCACTGCTGCCATTCAGGGCCTTTTGTGGTTTTATATAAATTTTTGAAATATTTGTTCTAGTTCTGTGAAATACATCATTGGTATCTCAATAGGAATTGTATTGAATCTATAGTTTGCTTTGGGTAGTATGGACATTTGAATGATGTTAATTCTTCCTATCTCCCAAGGGCTCTTTTTTCTTTCTGTGGCTCTACTCCCACTTTCCTTCATCTTCCTTGCTTAGGTCTTGGCACAAATGCTACCGCTCAAGGGGATCCTTCCTGGCCCCTCTCTGGAGTAGGCCCTGCTGCCCTCAGGCGTTTCTTTTGCAGCACTGATGAGAGCCATACTGAATTCTTGACCTAATTACTCAATATCTATCCCCATTGTATTATGTGAGCCTCTTCACACAGGATCAGAACACATAGCTCAGAGCCTGGCACACAGCGGGTCCTCAGGAAGCATTTGTGGACTGAGTAATACACCTGTGAGTAAGCAGTGTGCTCAGGGCCTCCTACATCATCATGTGCTTTTATCAATGGGCTCTCACATCATTGTTACATGTGGAGAGCCCAGCTAGGTGGGGAAGGGCTACAGCAGCAGAGATGGTGAATTCAGCAGCAGAGTAGAGCCTGCTGTCTTCACACGACCTGGGAGCCTTTGGGGTCTAGGACCTCAGTTTCCAAGAGGGGCCTGGAAGCAGCCTCTCCTGGTCCCAGGCAGGAAAAAGCTTCCGGACATGCCTAGACTCATTGCCAGACCAACACCCAGCTTGGAGTCATTTGCTCACTTGGTCATTTCAATCATCTTTATGACTTTGCAGGTTGAGTCATTCAGATGTCTGAAATAGTTACACCGACAATGTGCTTTGGGGACATTCAGATGTCTGAAAAAAGGCTGCAGGGATCAGCCATCTATGAGCTCATCTGCCACTTCGTGTACTTTGCCAACAGGCTTCTGAGTTCCACAGCGTAAATAGGAAGGTGGGGATGGAGCTGACATCAAGTTCCTGTAAGCCTGCTGTCTTGAGGGGAGGAGAGTTTGGAAGAGCTGGAGAGAGTATATGAAGTTCAGTGTTGATTTTGTCCATCACTCTGATCCGTCTGCGGTACGTCTCGGTAACCAGACGCCACTTTCCACACGCTCCACACCATGGTTGTGATGCCAAACATCTGTCCTGGGAAGTGCAGTGGTGCACCTTCATGATGACAGTGACACAAGAGGGGCCACAGACTTGACTGGACTTGCCATGTGTCCTTTTTATGGAACATTATCAGGGACAAGACTTGTCCTACATCAGGTTAGCTGTTCCAGCCAGATCAGTGTTTCCATGCCACCTGTAAGTCTGTGAGCCAGCTATGAAGCTGATCGTGTTGTGAAGACATTGTTTTGTATCCCACTAAGCTAACAGCCACCAAGAACCCAATGTCACAGAGATGCCCCAAGCTGCCTAGGAGAGCCCCAGGTATATATTACTACTGGCTTTTACCTTCCAGCCCATGGGTAGAGTTTCAAAACATTCCAAAATGCTTTCACAATCACCTAAGAGGTGTTTGCACTCCCAGAGAAGGTCAAGATGCTTTTCTAAGATTTATAGGCCGAGGAATAGGAGATTAACCAGGGCTGTAAAGTTCTTTCTTAGGTGAGCCCTGCCTTGCCAAGGAGGCCTTGCCCATGGGCTGGTGGCAGTTTGAAGTGGACGAGATGCAGGACAACTTCTTGGGGCTGTGATGAGAGAAGGGACATGGCAGGACCTCTTTCAATAAGTCGTTTGTGTTTAGCCACCATCACGCACTGAACGCCCCTCCACGAAGCCAGCCTGCACTGCACCTGTGACCGCTTCAGCTCTCCTGCTGATCTCCTTGGGCCACCCCCGCCCCAGGTTGCAGAATTGCTTGCAGGACAGTTGAGCCATGTATGTTCACAATGTCCATGTCATAGTAACCTTCTGAGCTACATCCACTGTTACTACTGAGCTGGGCTTCTGCTCTCCCTGCAGGGACACCCTCACCTGCTCTTCAGGCCCACCAGCTCGGCCGTCTGGCCCTCTGGCCCCAGCTTGTACTATGCGCCAGCTGCCCTGGCCATTGGATGTTCGCAGCTCATTCCTACCCCAGGGCCTTCGCTTGTATTCCTTCTGTGCAGTGCAGTCTGCCCTCGGGGCTTCCCATGTCCCCTCCTGAGGTGTCCCCTGAGCACTCGACCCACGGTGCTCTCAGCACATCACCTGGGATGACTCTCACTGGAGCATTTATAACGCTCTGAGATTCGAGGGCAGTTTCAGACACATCATGTATGTTTTGGTCTGGCTGCCCCACTAGAATGTAGGCTCCACATGGGCATGAAACTCATTTTGTTCTCCGCTCTCCCCCAGGGCTGTCAGCAAGGCCACGCCAAAGCAGGCACTCAGCAAACACCCACGGAAGGGCCTTGTTTGGAGGTCTTGGTTCACCCTGCAGGTCACAGCCAGGGCTGAGGGACTCAGGTCTGTGTGCCTCAAGCTTCGAGCAGCGCTGCTCCCTGCTTCATGCGGGAGCTGCTCACCTGTCCAGGACTTTCTTCCAGGCTCTGACCCCTGCCTTACTCCATTTTCCTGGAGCTCTGGCCTCCTTAACTTCTGTTCTGTGGCTATGTGGGCTCTTTGCCGGTTCCGTGCTTTGACATGCTGAGCCCTCTGGTCTGGAATAGCCACACTCCTGACGAGCTGTCGTTCATCCTTCACATCCTAGTTTGGACGCCCTGCTCAGTGGGCTTTCCAGGGGCCCAGCTGTGCCAGCCCCTCCCCAGTGGTCCCAGGGAGACCTCTCAGTATTCTCCTAGGAGGTTAGAGTATGGAGCTCTGCACTCCCAAAGTCACTGAATCAGAGCGTGTGTGTGTGGGCAGGTGAATTCCCCCACAGGCTCTGTGGTCCCTCTTTGGGGGACCCACATCACTCCGCAGGGACCAGGCAGCAGCCTGGCGCAGGTGGCTCTGAGTCAGCCCATGCGGCTATTACAGCAGTGAGCTCATAAGGCCACTTCCAGTGTTGACTATAAATCATAATTTATAAGCATTGTTTTAATAGTAACTATTTTTCTAGTAAAGCACAATAACAAATGTCTGTTGACTATTCCATTATTTTTTGTTGGTGACTAAGTAGCTAACAGTTTAAACTGTGCCAATGAATCCATCAGAGAACCTGAACCTTTACATTTTCCTGGAAGTAAATCTGGTTAAAAAATGGTGGATGGCCATCTGGCCTGGGGTACCCCATGGTCATGCATCTGAAGCTCCCAGGCATGGCCATGGTTATGGTGGATAAAGGGGTGTCTGTCCAACCCAGGCTGACTGAGGCCCCAGAGTGGTGAACACTGTTCCAGGCCCTGGGAGTTAATATGTAAGCAGAGCATTCTTGAGACACTCGCCTCACACCTAATTCCAACTACTGCCGTGTGTGTGGTGTGTGTATGTGTGTATCGCTGTATATGCCTCTGTGTGTGTGCCTGTGTCTGTGTGTAGGTGTGGACTCTGTGTGTCTGTGTGTGGTCACCTCTCTTCACGTGTATACACCTCTGTGTGTATCTGTGTGTGGTTACCTTTCTTTCTGTGTGCGCACCTCTGTGTGTGTATCTGTGTGCGTACACCTCTCTTTGTGTGTGCGTATCTCTGTGTGTGTACCCCTGTCTTTGTATGTTTGCACCTCTGTGTGTGTATCTGTGTGTGAACACCTCTCTGCATACATCTGTGTGTGTATCTGTGTGCGTTCACCTCTCTGTGTGTGTCTGAGTGCAAGTGCATGCCTCTGTGTGCCTGTGTGTATCTGTGTGTGTCTGTGTGTGCAGTGAGAGGGAGAGAGATTGATAAAGCAAATGGAGCACAGTGTTAATGGTTGGTGAAGCTGGGTGAAGGGAACGTGGGAGTTCTTTGTGCATTTTTGTAACTTCTTATGTGTTGAGAGTCCTTAAAACAAACCATTAGAATGGGGCAGGAAGGAAGCAAGGCCATGGAGTGACAAGTGCATTCCAGGATCCTGAAAGCACAGATAAGCCCTGGGTCAGTGGTGACATTTGGGACTGGCAGTGTGCTAACACCCGCAGGCCTGGCGCCAGGGGGAGGACATGGGTGCTCTGGGTTTTCTCAGGCGTGTGGGATGACATGAAGCTGCACCAGGTGAGCTTCAGGCTCAGAGAAGGCCCCATGTTCCTTGGGTCGCCCTCTCTGTGTGATGTCCCCAAGGCTGCAGGGCAGTGGTTGGGGTGGTTGTCGAGGCAGAGATGCTGCATGCGACCATGTGCTGGGCTGTGAGCCCAGCGCCATCCTTTTTCCTATGGCTTGGGCACTGTCACGGTGGCCGCTGTGCCCACCCAGATGACGTTATGGCCAACAACTTCGTGCCAGAGCTGTTGCTCTTTCTGTCGTGCATATTTAACTTCTTGTCTGCTGGCTTGCCATCTCTGTTCGGTGACTGCGGTACACAGAACCCACCAGGAGGCCCATTTTCCTTCCTGTGCCGATTCTTCCCTATTGCATTCGGAGGGTGCTTACACTTTATTTCCACTTGAAAACTGGAAACAGGTCAACATGTGAGGGATTTTAACTTAAGTAGTCACAGTGCCTGTGCTGTCACTTATAAGTTATTCTCATTTAGAGAAGCTTCAGGATGAACTTCAATGACGGAGTCTTTAAAACTAGGCTGTTTGGAGGGAATATTAATTTGGGCATTTCCAGTTGCATCTGTTGACATTTGGTTGATTTTTCCAGTCCTGTCTGCTTAAAGTGCTGGGGTTTGATAATTTACTGAGGGATCTCCCTGGGAGATGCCGGGCTGTGGTCCAGTGTTGCTGGACTAGGGAGGCCGACTGGAGGTCAAGAGGCAGAAGTTGGGTTGTCAGACAGGCTGGGTTTAAATTCCCGCTCTTCATTCACTAACGACTCCAACCCCTGAATCCCTACGGAACGGGGGTACTAATGGTACCCATCTCTGCACATCCTGCAAGGAAGACACCAATTTAGGGGATGCGCACCTAGTAATAGTGGGTGGCATCGGAGACCTGGGCACTGAGGCAGCTCTGCCTTGCACTGTGGTCATTGGACTTTCTGAGTGGGCTCTTCCGATCTTGTCAAGTGATTGAGCCCTGCACGTGTCCCCTTAGCTGTCAGAGAGGAGTGGCAACATCTGCCAAACCCCCTCATATCTGGCTTCCAGGCACCAAAATGTTGGAAAAAATGATTTGAAACCTAAATGCAAAACTGAAAATCAGCCTGAAGTCTGAAAACTTGAGCTGTGCAGGGCACCGGTTCCAACAGTGGAGCCGCAGGGGCCATTTGCCTGTCCCTGGGGACACGGGTGGCTGCCAGAGTGCAAACCCTTTCTGATGGCCATGACATCTTCTGGCCATGGTCACTATCCATCCGGAGTCCTAGATTCAGACCTGTGCCAGTGAAGGGACTGTGAGGTGTGGGCTATAGATGCGGGAGATCAACAGGGTACAGTGGGTCACATCCTGGGACCCATGCCTGCCTCTCATCATGCTGACTGGTCACCTGGGACTGAGAGGTGATACTGCCCCCACACCTAAACTTGTCCGGGGACTGTGATTTCACACGGGGTTTAACACCAGTGTTCTTGGATCTACCATGCTATTGGTTGTGAGATGCACCATTATTTTTGTAAGTCTCAGGAAAAGAAAAATAAACTGCCAATGAAATGATCAAATACAATAAAATAAATGATGCATCTCAATTTTAGAAATATTAAATGAAAAAAATGCATCTTGGAATGAAAAATTACTGTGCTATTAAGTTTAATTTCTTTTCAGAGGAGATGGGGAAGCAACATTTTGAAGTTAACACACGGAGTGGTGTTTTAAAGTGCCACCTAAGAAATAGAAGCGACTTGAGGACGATGTCACTCGGGGTCTGATTACACAGGTTATGGTACATGTGTGAATGGAACATACAGCAACAGTGGAAAAAGCTGAGGCATGTGCATGTATTGATGATTTTGAAAAATATTTAAAAACTCAGTTAAGTGAAAAATGCCAACAGGGAACCATTATGAATACTATAATTCTTATTCGTGGAGAGAAATCATGTGTGTGTGTGTGTGTGTGTGTGTGTGTGTAACACACAAATGCAAGTATGCAACCCACACAAACCCCTGAGTATATGTGTGGAGGAAATTTCTGGAAGGAGACATGAGGCATCGTGACCGACGGCTTTCTCTGGGGCCTGGTGATGCGAGTCTGGCTGAGACTTCGGAGGAACCTCGCTTTCCACATGTGCCATTTATGGCACTTAAATGTGTGAAACTGTGGATGTATTACTTTTATAACAAAAATGAAATCAGCAAGTATTACATTTTTAAAAATGCAAGTAGGCACAGTGTTCACTTCATTATTTTTTATGCTTTTGTTTTTCTTTTCAGCTTTGCACTTCCCTATCATAGGAAAATGAAATGGGGAAACAGTTGCACTCATCTATGATGCTTATGAATTTTTCTTTGTGTTTTAATTTATAATCAATCCATAAATAGACTCATGCCCTGATTCTCAAGGATGGACTGAATTCTCCTGGATTGTCAAAAAGATGGAGACCAAGTAGCTTCTTCCAATCCATCTGTGACTTGCTCACTTGAGACCTGCTTTTCTTTTACATGACAGAGTCAGAAGGGCCCCTTTAGGGTAAGCAGTGAAACGGGATATCACTTCAAAACAGTAAGCTGTTGTGTTATGTACATCCAAGAAAAGTGTCAACTTACCTTAACTGGGTTTCTTTTCCTGAAAGATAATGCTCAGTTAATTTCTCCATACCCACTAACCCTGGTTTGGATGCGGGGTGGTGGAGGTGAGTGATGTGAGAACCCTTCACCCACCCTGTCTCTCTCTCTGCCTCTTCTGATTGAAAAGCATCAGTAGCAGCAAATGTTAGTTCAGTTATTCAGAAACCTGCTGTGAAAAACACTTTGGGGCAATATGCTGAGCATACAATGGCCCAGGTTCTTTCGTCAACAAAGGTGGAAGCCTTCACACTTTCCTAAGAAGTGGAAAGTGATGTGTTCTATGGAAAACATAGCTTGTCCTGCTCCATGACAGCCCATGACACCAGGGGTGACCAGGAAGGGGAGTAAGGGTGCCTGGGGGTGGGGGGGCAGGTGGTCCCAGGAAGCCTCAACACCTGAGTGTTTGTGAGCAACAGCAAACGTCCCAGAGTACTGGCATCCCGAGGGCTTGGGGACCATGCCTGGCTGTGCTCAGAGGCAAGCTCTCAGTGAAGAGAATGCTCCCATCAACAAGATAAGCCCAGCTAAGCTGCCAAAGCGACATGTTAAACATCAGTCACCAACTGCTCTTTTATTCACACCAGATGCTACTTCGAAAAGATAGTGTCCAAGGTTATTTTTAACAAGAGCAAGTGTTCTCTTTTCCAGATTCTCAGAGAGAGGAACATTGGCCACAGGGATCAGCTCTGTCTCCTTCTCAGCGAACCCGGGTGGAGTGGCCGCTGGCCCTCACTGCAATGTGCTGCTGACCCGCACAAGTATGACAGCTGCAGACCACAGAGAAGGGAGGTGCGGTGCCAGCACAAGACCCCTTTATTGCCTGTTTTCCTCACTTACTTGTTCCAAAAGGTTGGCTTTAAAGATCTAGTGTGATTAAAAATGTAGGCTGGCAGGTTAAAGGCAGTGCTTTTGGCTGCACCCGGAAGGCACCAGTACTGACTGCTCTTCTGAAGAGGACACGCTGGCAGTGAGAACACACGTGCAGCACACGCCCGGAGGGGCAGGCATGGCCGAGGCGGTGGCAGCAGTGCCTGAAATGCATGTCTAAGAGCTAGAAACAGACACTGACGGCAGTTTCTGCAGAGGGAGGAGGCCCTTCTGAGCAGAGCCCTGTGGTTAGTTGAAGTGAATGAGCCAATGGCATTAGCTGTGCAACAATAAAATACACCAATTGTCCAAGAGACTATTTGCAACCACTGTATGTGGAGGTCTGAGGATAGCAAATCCAGTGTGACCTCAATAATGCACTAGATTTGGGTCAGGATAGAAAGTATTCTTCTAGGACAAACAATGTATTTTATAAAGCATAGTCGATTAGGCATGGATTCTCAGCGAGCTGAGAGTCTGGTGAGCTGCATGTGGACTCCCCTGGGGCACCCAGAGGTAGAATGGGCTCCCTGGAAAGGGAGATGGCTTTACTTCTCCTCTGTGGACAGGCGGTAAAGAGCTTCACCCAGGCGCACCAGCTCCTCCTTGTGCTCCAGCTCCTGGTACAGGCCCTTGGGAACGGCATCCAGGCCGTAGAGCAATCCGAACAGGCAGCCTGCAATGGTCCCTGTGGCCCCACTCTCACCTGGAATGGAAACACAGGTCCTCAGGGATCCCAACGACAGAGTGGGAAGGGGTGCATCACTGTGAACTTGACACTAACCAGGGCCTCCTTGATAAGGGCCTGCCTTAGAGACTCTGCTGGGCTGATCGCTCTACAGCAGGCCATGCCAGTGCTTTCTCAGCTCCTTCCCCTCCCTTCTGCCAAAACCCAGTTTTGCTCTGAGCAGCCCCATATGGGCTCTGGTGGCTTTTGCTGTCCCCAGTTAAGAAGACAGGTGTCTCCCCTTCTTCCCTCCCCAAACACTTTGATAACACAGCATGTACAGATGCCTTTGTCATCCCGGGGGCTGGGTGCTCAGGGAGACCACCTCCTGTGGGGACAGCATTCCTGAGAGTCCTCCCCTCCAGGCTCTCCAGGGTGGCCAGAGTCATGCCAGGCTCCCTCACAAGCACCTCACAAAGATTCCTGCATGCCCCGCTCCTGCTCTCAGCTAAGGAACCTGGGATGTGTGCATCACTGTGCCCACTGAAGTCCCCTCCTCCCATGCTTATGGCCACCCTGCTGCCCTTGGCTCCCATTGCTCTCTCCTGGGCTCCTCCTTCCCCAGTGAGTTCCCCCACTCTCTCAAAGAAGCTTCCCTGTTGGCCTGTAGGAAGCACTAACATCTCAACCATCTCGGCACCAAGAACAGCACTCTGCTCTGACAATAGTCACTCTAATATTGGGGGAATCCATGCCCACCAGGAGGTAACATATATGTGGCATCTTCTTTACACTTACAGGAGAAAACAGGCACCAGGAGGGAGGCCAGCCTCCCCAGCCCTGAAACAAAGACCATTGCTACCCAACAGCACAGGGCGAACTCCTGGCACCACGTACTGAATGGCCTCAACAGCCTTGTGGGTCGGGTCTTACCCTCTTCCTTCACACAGAGGCAGGCCTGGAACTGGATTCGAATCCAGGACCACCTGTTTCTAAAGTGCAACCTCTCTGTGACCAGGGCCTGCAGAGGTGATGGCCAAGGTGACAGTCGCAGAGATCAGAGCTCTGCAAGGCCAGCACCAGTGGAATCTGTGTGCTCTTCAAGCAGCAGCCATGGGGGAGAGGGACCCTCCACCTCAGCGACCCCAACACTACATTCTTTGTGAGCTTAGTCACAGGGCCACCTGAGGTAGCGCTGTGACCCACCTGCAGCCTGAAATATCCATGCACAAGTATACTGGGGCCAGCACCCCCTACAGAAGGACCCACATTCTGGGAGTCCTTGATGGCCGAAGCCTTGGACATCCTGACAGGGTGCTTTGGGATGCGAAGGGGGTGCTGGCCTCCTGGAAGTCCAAAGCCATTAAAGAAGGAAATATCACCTCCGTGAAACATGGCCCGATGGCAGAGCTCCGTCCAGTTGTTCCTGGCTCCTAAGAGAGCGTCGTAGGCAATCATGGGGGCATCATGGCCTCGTCGGCCCCCTCGACCTTCTGAGCTCCATTTCCTGTAGGTCTGAAGAAAGAGCTATGGGTCAGAGCATGGGGCAAGAGAAGGACTGTGCCAGTTTGTGTTAGAGCTTGGGCTCCCGGGTCCATCAGGGGACTATTCGTTCGCCCTCTGTGCACTTATGGAACACCAGCTGTGTGCAGGCACTGCCCTGGGGCTGGGATGGACAGTGGGAAGGAAGGCTCACTTCTCATGGCTCTTACATCCCAGCCGTTTGGAGACAGACATTCCTTAGACAAACAAGTACATGACAGTGTGTCAGGTACCCAGAGGGTCTATGCAAAGAGATAGAATTGGCGAAAGGACTGAGAGTGCTGTGACAGGGCTGTTATGACACCACATCCAGGTGACATTCAGTCTGAGTCAGGCTGAGGGACAGTGAGGTCTTCCATGTTCCCTCCCACATGCAGCTGCCCCCTCAGCCCATCTTTACTGCTTGGGGCAGCCCCAGTAGACATAGGGAGTGGAAGGCAATAACATAGAACAGGTACAGGGTGATTTCCGGGCATGGACCCAGGAGAGCTGCTGGTCCCCTGCTGCCACAGCAAGGCTTACCTTGTCCCTTTCCTCTGCATCATAATGGTCAGGAAAGGCAGCTTTGCTTATGGTGTCTTCACTAATTTTTCTCTCCTCCAAGTAAAACTGCCATTTTGCTTCAAAGTAAAACCAGTGCTCCTGGTACTCTAAATGTAGAGAACAGGGTGGGCAGAATGGGATGGCCATCAGCTGGTGTGTGGGGGCTGGGTGCGGGGAATGTGGCCCAGGGGCTGGGCTCGAGAACTTCGTGGGCAGTGAGCAGGAGGGAACAGCACATAGAGGGCAATGCCTTTTATCCAGCATGGGGACAGGACAGGAACCTGGCACTTGGCCTCACTGACTGTTCTAGAAATTAAAACATGCTTATATGTGTAGCTGCTTTGAAATAATAGCAAGGAAGATGAAAGGGGGGGGAGGAACAATTTAAAGAATTGCTTAACTATATTCTGAAATAAGAGATTGCAATGTTCTTCAGTGCATTTTTAGGAAATTCTGAACCTGTATATTAATTCAACACTGTCTGTAAGGTAGGGAGAGAGGACATATTACTATTCCTAATTACCAGCTGGACATCCAGAGCCCAGGGGCATCAAAGCAAATTTTCTGAGATCATTTAGTGAAGAGGACGTTGACTATGCGATGAGTCTGGAGTAGCAGTTAAACTTGCTGGCAGAGGTTAGGAGATGGCGCTCCGAGTCTTAGAGCACCCAGGAGGTCATGATTGCTTCGTTGTCCCTCACCTTGGCGAGGCACTTGACCTTGTCCTCCTTGATAATATCACCACGGCTCCATTGGTCTCCCAGGATGACAACTGAATAGAACGGTTAAGTGGCCAGGAAGGCCAGAGGGAACCAACTGACTCAAAAGGAACCACAGATTCTGAAGTGTCCATTTGTGGTTGGGGAGCAGGGGAACAGAGCAGTGACCAGAGAGGGGCTAGGTGGTCACTGCTTGTAGAGGGAAGCCCTTCTAACCACAGGCACAGAAGGAAGTGCCTGGGTGGGTCCTGGGGTGACATTCCAGGTTGCTGTGGGAATCACAGGCCCTCAGAAACAGTGGCATGACTCATTTAAAAAAAAATCTTATTGAGGACTTCCAGCCAAGGTGGAGGTGTAGGTAGATACACTGTGCCTCATTGCACAACCAAAAGGAGGACAACAACAAATTTAAAAGCAATAAACAACCAGAACTGCCAGAAAATCAAACTGTATAGAAGTCCGACAACCAAGGAGTTAAAGAAACATTCATCCAGATTGGTAGGAGGGGCGGAGAAAGGCAGTTGGGGTGGAGAGGACTCACGACAAGGTGGCGGCTAGAGGACCTGGGAAGGCGAGGCGGTGGTTGGTGGAGTGGCTGGTCCTACATTTGTGTGTGGATAAACCAGGAGGAAAAGCTGGAGAGCAAGACAGATCACACAACTCAGCATTCTAGTGCAGGGAAATAATGCCTCAAAATCTCTGACTGAAAAAACCTGTGGGGGTTGCGGTGGTGGGACAAACTCCCAGCCTCATAGGAAAGATCATTGGAGAGACCCACAGGGTCCTAGAATGTACACAAACCCACCCACCCTGGAATTAGCACCAGAAGGGCCCAATTTGCTTGTGGGTAGCAGAGGAAGTAACTGAAAGCCAGCCAAGAGTTGAGCAAGTGGCACTGTTCCCTCTCTGATCCCCATCTTGCCCCCATATACAGTACTACTTATGTTGTCTCATCCTGAAGAATACCTAAGGCTTCACCCCTTACTACATAAGAGGCACGCTGAGACCACACACACAAAAAAAATGGCACAAGTGAAAGAATAGATCAACTAGAAAAAATACAACTAAGTGATGAAGAGATAGCCAACCAATCAGATGCAGAGTTCAAAACACTGGAAATCAGGATATTCACAGAAATAGTTGAGTATGGTTGCAAAATAGAGGAAAAAGTGAAGGCTATGAAAAGTGAAATCAAAGAAAATACACAGGGAACCAACAGTGAAGAGAAGGAAACCGGGACTCAAATCAATGGTTTAGACCAGAACGAAGAAATAAACATTCAGCTAGGAAAGAATGAAGAAAGAGGAATTCAAAAAGATGAGGAGAGGCTTAGGAACTTCTGGGACAACTTTAAACATTCTAACAACCAAACCATAGGAGTGTCAGGAGGAGAAGAGGAAGAGCAAGAAATTGAAAACTTACGTGAACAAATAATGAAGGAGAACTCCCCCAATCTGGCAAAGGAAATAAACTTCCAGGAAGTCCAGGAAGCCCAGAGAGTCCCAAAGAAATTGGACCCAAGGAGGAACACACCAAGGCACACCATAATTACATTACCCAAGTTTAAAGAGAAGGAGAGAATCTTAAAAGCAGCAAGAGGAAAGGAAAGAGTTACCTACAAAGGAGTGCCCATAAGACTGTCAGCTGATTTCTCAAAGGAAACCTTGCAGGCAAGAAAAAACTGGAAAGAAGTATTCAAAGTCATGAAAGGCAAACACTTACACCCAAGATTACTCTATCCAGCAAAGCTATCATTTAGAATGGAAGGGCAGATAAAGTGCTTCCCAGATAAGGTCAAGTTCAAGGAGTTCATCATCACCAAGCCCTTATTATATGAAACATTAAAGGGAATTATCTAAGAAAAAGAAGATCTAAAATATGAACCGTAAAATTACAACAAACTCATAACTATCAACAACTGAACCTAAAAAAACAAAAACAAAAACACTAAACAAAGAAGTAGAACAGGAAGACAGTCACAGAAATGGAGATCACATGGAGGGTTATCAGTGGGGAAGTATCAGCTGATTTCTCAAAAGGTACTTTGCAGGCTAGAAGGGACTGTCAAGAAGTATTCAAAGTCATGAAAAACAAGGACCTACAACCTAGATGGCTCTGTCCAGCAAAGCTATCATTTAGAATCGAAAGGCAGATAAAATGCTTCCCAGTCAAGGTAAAACTAAAGGAGCTCATCAGCACTAAGCCATTATTATATGAAATGTTAAAGGGAACTGTATAAGAAAAAGAAGATCAGAACTATGGACATTAAAATGGCAACAAATTTGCAACTATCAACAACTGAATCTAAAAAATGAACTAAGCGAACAAACAGAACAGGAACAGAATCATAGATATGGAGATCATTTGGAGGGTTATTAACAGGGAGGGGGAAGGGTGAGAATGGGGGAAAAGGGACAAGGATTAAGAAGTACAACTTGGTAGGTACCAACTAGACAGGAGAAGTTAAGAACAGTATAGGAAGTGGAGAAGCCAAAGAACGTATGTGCACGACCCATGGACATAAACTAAAGGGGGGATTACTAGAGGGAAGGGGGAAAATTGGGACAACTGAAATAGCATAATCAATAAAATATATTTAAAAAAATAAAAATTAAAAATAATAAAAAATAAACTTAAAAAAGGCTCTGCCATAGAGGTTTATAAAACTCTGGGTTAAACAAATTTAAAATTAAACAGAAAGAGCAAAGTCTCAAAATTATCAGACCAATGACCCTCCTCCCTGATTTTTGTTCATGAAACATCTTTGACTATTTGTTCTTAGAAAACACTGGGGAAACCCATTTTGATACTAGAGTTCTGGGGAAATGTTTATTAATATAATATGAATAAGCAGTAACTGTGTAGTTTCATACCCTAATGTTACTTACCTGTCTCTTTCAGGTTAAGGTGACCTACTGGGTGAGGGAGATGACTAACCCAACGACCACAGACCAAACTCCTCCCGGCTGGAGAGAACCCAGAGATAACAATGACTTAATCCAAATGAATATAGTGTGCTGCCACTCAGGTTCTATAATTAGGTTTATAGAGGGATCACTGCTTAGGGACACCTGAAGTTTGCTGTGAACACGGAGGTTTCTCATTTCTCATTGGAACAGGGACCTTGTGGAGAAATGTTCTCTAGCACTAGGTCCAGGCAGATGTAAATGCAAAAGTCTCCTTCCAAAGTTATTCTAGAAGCTTTGCGTGCGGCCTTCTAGCACAAGTGCCTGCAGCTTGGAGGACAACAGCAAAGTGATTTGTTGCAGCCTTTCTGAAAATTCAACAACCCTGCTCCCACATTCAGATCCTTCACCCCCCTCTCCTCCAGGACAACTTGGATAATTTATTCTCTAACTCTCCTCCACGATTTAAGACCATCAAAGGTCACATGCAGCTGTCTGCTTTCCTCATGCAGCCCACATCCCTCTGTGGGTCGGTCGCCTGAGGAGAAAGCCCCAGATTTCCTAGTCTTGCGCCTGCTCGCCCTTGGGGTTGCAATGGGGATGGGGATGCAATGGGGACAGGGGTGCAGGCCAAGAGGAGCTCAGAGGCCCCTCCACTGCCCGGCCAGAATGCCAGTAGCTCCATGATCCCCTAGGGCCTTTACTGGATTGGCTGCTTTTGGCTGGGTTGACCTCACTCATGGCCAAAAGGAGTGAATCATTCAAGGACAAGTTTGGAGTCAGCTGGGACAGATAGAGCTTCCCGGGAGTTAATGTCATCAGTGGGCACAAGCCTCTCCATCTGGCCTTTGTGTGGGAGACTTAAGACTCCTGGGTTAGGCACAGCTGTCCATTAGGTTCCCAGAGCAAGGCTGGCATTCCTCATTGCTCTCCGAAAAATGGGCTACTTAAGAACAATTTGGAAAATTAAATCTAGGTACAGTAAGTTCCCACTGAACATCCTTAATAGGTTCTGTGACTTTAAGTGAAATGACGTATAAGGAAACCAATTTTACCACAGGCTGATTGATATAAATAAGAGTGAAGTTCCTAACAGCATCTCTTCAATGTTTTAACAAAGAGACATTGAATGAAGCACAGAGTTCAAGGATCTGCTATACGCACCCGCTCTTCCTGGCACCACTGCGGATCTCCATGCACATCTGGGGCCCTCCTAAGCAGGGTTATTTCAGGCCTTCTTTGTGGGGTCCTCCTGCTCATACAGACCCTTTGGGGCTGCTCTTGTTTCACCATGTGGCAAATGACCTCGACCTCTTTGGGAGCGGGGTCTGTCCAAATTTGCTCTGAGTGTGAATTGAGACCGAACTCTTTCTAGGGGCCAGTGAGAGTGAGTGTGACAGAAAAGTCAACCAGGCTCACCTGCCATGTGCCGGATGGTCTTCTTACAATACTCTTCAGCTAGTGGGATCGTCTTCATCATGTCTCTCCCCCACTGCTCCAGCGGCTTTCCTTGTATGGCATAAGATGCAAACAGGGCCGTGCACAGAGACCCGAGGAAGCCTGGAGGGCAGTGGGGAAAGAGGGACAACAATGGCACCTGGGCCGCACCCCCGCCCTGAGCTGCTGGATGAGTGTTACAGATATAGGACCATGGGCAACTGCTTCATGTGTTTTGACCTTCTTTCCTCTGCACAAAGAGGTATGATACCTATCTTGCAAGGGCTGTTATGGGGACAGATGACTCTAACCACGGACAAATGCTCACAGTAATGGCCACGCAAAGACTGTGCCCACCAGAGAAAGGGCACTGCCATCTCACTAAGACACTCTTGGTGGCTCTTTGGCTACTCCTCAAGGCATCAATTATGGATCATTTAGATGGCAGGGCATTAGCCTCTAGTTCTCCAACCCAGGGTTCAATTACTGCCCTGACCACCCGCCCTTGCTCCACCCCCTCTCACGGAGTGTTTCAGCGCCAGAGTCTAGGATAATGCATGCTGTAATTAAAATAGTTAACACTTGCTGGCAAAGGTGGTGCAAAAATTGAAAAGGAGAGTGAACTTCAAATGCACATCCTGGTGTTAATTGTGTACAATCAAACCCTTAAAACATTCTCAGTCATCCTCCTAGAAATATATAAATGACTTAGCTATTAAACACGTAAGACAACATTTCTTTAATAAGAGTGATATATTAGCCAAAGATTTAGAGTTTAAATTCTCAACCCAGATTCTTATATTCATTGCATTGTTTCCAAACATTCAACATTCCCATGTTTAAAGGCTTTTCTATGTTTAATTCACCTCCAGTCGAACCAGTTAGACAATGCCCAGTGTCAACTCCTTTTCAACCATCCAAGATATTGCCAACTGGTTGAATTTTGTGCCTTCCCGCATACACTTTAAAGGTCTAACCAACTTATTTGTGGAAGTTACAGCTTACCCTGTTACTGCCTTTGGTGAACTCATTGGCATATTTTGCCATATCTACTCATCAGGGGTTACATCACCCACTAGAGTTTGCACCCATAGGGGAGTACTTTCCAGGAAGACACAGGGTAGCCCCTAAAGGTGACCTTGAAAGAGGAGAACAGTCACCAGAGAGCAGCTGGCAGCCTCTGGACCTCTGGCTGGGTGGGGCTGGGGTACATCACCCACATCGCCACAATTAAGGGCAGGTTACAGGTACATGAGTTTCAAGTCATTCTTCTTTTTTCAACATTAGGAGTGGAATGCCTTTCTCACAGTCAGGCTGTGGGGCTGCCCACCTGCCCTCCCTCTGTGTGGTGGACATGTGGTGGGGGATCCCAGAATGCTGCTGGCCCCCTGTGCACACGTGCGGCGAGCGTGTGTTAAGAGGTTTTACTATTTTACTCACTTGATCCCCACACACAGAATAAGTGGACAGGGTTCCCATCACCATATCATCCCTGTTACAGGTGAGGAGATGGAGGCACAGCGTCATTAATTGACTCGGTCCAGCTCACACAGCCACTGAGTGGTCTGTCTGGCTCCGAGCCCTGGCCCCAGGTGCAGCTCGCAGCAGCAGGGGACCCTGACCACTTGGCTGCCCTCCGTGCTGACCACGTAACACAGGTGCTAGCTGCCATGACTTCAGCCCACATCCCAGCTCTGTCTGGACAACTGGTGCTTTTCCTACCCTCTCCAAGTCACCACACTTGTTGCCAGTCCCATTTTTAGCTTGAAAACAATTTAAGCAGAACTGAAGATTTAAAAACTCAAATCTGCCAACAAATAGCAAACCAAACAGGGAATGTGATCACATACGATTCCAGTCTAGTCGATTGGGCAGAGAATCACACAACAGGCTCCAGTCCCGACATCAGTGGTACCTGTGGGATGGTTGTGTGTCATCCTGCCGCACTCGATGCTGACTTCAATAAGGGTCTCCAGCCGTTCCGGCTTCCAGTACCGCATGCCGATGCACATCGCTTTGGTGGCAGCGCCAAATCCTGAGCCTATGTGGAACACAAAATACCTGATTTTAGGTTTTTGCTCCAATAACTCCACTTCTGGCAATCCGGCTTTCATGAATAATCCAAAAAAATGCATTAAAATTATGTAATAACATGCTTATTATAGTGCCCTTTAAATGAATGAAGAATAGGCAAACTGTCCTTATGCCTGACAAAAAAAAGAGATATATTGTAAATGTGTTGTAAATTTGTAAGTTTGTTGGAATGGTATTTAGTCATTAAAAACAGAATTTTTGATAACAAGAGGAAGTGCTCAGAATATGCTTTTACTGTGAAAAATGTAGAAGACACAATGTACACACAGTATGCTTCCAATCGTATGTATTTTCTCTTTTTAAAACAGCTTCGTTGAGCTATAACTGACACATAACCAACCTGCACATATTTAAAGTATGCAAGTTGATAAGTTGTGACACATGATATACCCATGAAACCAGCACCTAAAAATAGTGAATATATCCATTACCCCCAAAAGTTTTTCCGTGCCTCTCCTGCGGTCTCCACTAACCACTGATCTGGTACTGCAAGTTAGCTGGCATTTTCTGTCAATTTATAGAAGTGGAATCATGGAATGGATTTTTTTCCTGACTTCTTTCACTCAGCATAACTATTTTGAGATATGCTGTTGTTGTGTATCAATAGCTGACTCCTTTCCCCCGCTCCCCCCCGGAATAGAACTCTGGTATATGGATACACCACAACTGATTTCTCCATTTACCTGCTGACAAACGTTTGGCTTGTTTCCAGCTTGCAGCAATTACAGATAAGATGCTCTGCACACTTATAACCAGATCTTTGTGTGGGCATATGCTTTCTTTTCTCTTGGGTAATTACCTCAGAGTGGAACTTCTAGCTCACATGGTGGGGGAATGTTTAACTCTTTAAAAACTGACACACAGGCTTCCAAAGTGGATGTGCCATTCTACACCCCACCAGCGACTCCTCCACACCCTTGACCAGATGTGCTATGGTCAACCTTTTTTATTTCAGCCACTCTCTTAGGTATGCAGTGGCATCTCATTGTGGTTTCAATGTGCATCTTTGTGATGACTAAGGATGGTGAGCATGTTTTCGAGCACCTACTTGCCATCCATACACCTTCTATGGTGAAGTGTTCATTTAAATAGTTCTCCCATTTTTTGTATTAGATTGTTTGTTTTCTTCCTGTTAAGTTTTAAGAGTTCTTTATACACCCAGGATTCAAATCTTTTATCAAATATATGTTTTGCAAATGTTTTCTCCCAGCATGTGGCTGCCTTTTTATTCTTTTAACAGAGAATTCTAGAGAGCAGAAGAATGAATTTGGGAAGTATTTGTCCTCTTTAATTTCCTGGAAGAGTTAGGTACAATTGGTAATATTTCTTTTTTAGCTGTTTGGTACAATTCCTCAGTGAGGCCATCTGGATCTGGAGCTTTCTTTGTAATTTATTTCATAGATAGAAGGCTATTTGGATGATCCATTTACTCTTGAGTGTCCTTTGGCAGTTCGCATATTCATCTAGGTTGTTAAATTTATTAGCATAAAAATGTTAATATTCCTTTATTTTCCTTTAATTTCTGTAGAATCTGTAGTGATGTCACTTCTTTTATTGTTGATACTGGTAATTTGTGTCTTCCTCTTTTTTCCTGATCATCTGGCTAGAGGATTATACATTTTTTAAAAAGCATATTTTATTGATTATGTTATTTCAGTTGTTCCAATTTTCTCTCCCCTTTATCCCCACCTCTGCCCTGCAACCCCCGACCCTTCAGCATCCTCCCCCCAATAGTTCATGTCCATGGGTCATACATATAAGTTCTTTGGCTTCTCTATTTATTATTCTTAACCTCCCCTTGTCTATTTTTATGCCTATCAGTTATGCTTATTATTCCCTGTACCTTTTCCCTCCCATTCTCCCCACTGATAACCCTCCATATGATCTTCATTATTGTGATTCTGTTTTAGTTGTTTGTTTGGTTTTTGTTTTGTTCTTTAGGTTCAGTTGTTCATAGTTATATGAGTTTGTTATCACTTTATTGTTCATAGTTTTTAATCTTCTTTTTCTTAGATAAGTGCCTTTAGTATTTCATATAAGAAGGGCTTGGTGATGATGAACTCCTTGAACTTGACCTTATCCGAGAAGCACTTTATTTAGCCCTCCATTCGAAATGATAGCTTTGCTGGATAGAGTAATCTTGGATGTAGGTCCTTGCCTTTCATTACTTCAAATACTTCTTTCCAATCCCTTCTTGCCTGTAAGGTTTCTTTTGAAAAATCAGCTGATAGTCTCATGGGTACTCCTTTGTAGGTAACTGTCTCCTTTCCTCTTGCTACTTTTAAGATTCTCTCCTTCTCTTTAATCTTGGGTAATGTAATTATGATGTGCCTTGGTGTGTTCCTCCTTGGGTCCAATTTCTTTGGGACTCTGGGCTTCCTGGACTTCCTGGAACTCTATTTCCTTCGCCAATTGGGGAAGTTTTCCTTCATTATTTGTTCAAATAAGTTTTCAATTTCTTGCTCTTCCTCTTCTCCTTCTGGCACCCCTATGATTCAGATGTTGGAATGTTTAAAGTTCTCCCAGAGGTTCCAAAGTCTTTCCTCATTTTTTGAATTTTTGTTTCTTCATTTTGTTCCGGTTGGACATTTATTTCTTCATTTTGTTCCAAATCGTTGATTTGAGTTCTGGTTTCCTTCCTTTCACTGTTGGTTCCCTGTATATTTTCCTTTATTTCACTTTGGGTAGCCTTCATTTATTCCTTCATTTTGTGACCAAGCTCAATCAGTTCTGTGAGTATTCTGATTACCAGTGTTTTGAACTCTGCATCAGATAGGTTGTCTATCTCCTCATTGCTTAGCTCTTTTTCTGGAGTTTTGATGTGTTCTTTCACTTGGGCCACATTTCATTGTCTTGGCATACCTGTTAAGTTGTAAGGGGGTGGAGCCTTAGCTATCTGCCAGGGCAGGGCAACTCTCTAGGCTGCGTTGTGGAGGAGGGGTCAGGGAGGGAACAATGCTCCTCTCTAGCCCCACTTTCCAATGAATACTCCTGTGAGACTGGGAGTTTCTCCTGCCTTCGCAGCTCCCACAATATTTTACCACCAGAGGTTTTGAGTCTTTAGTTTCCCAATGAACCAGCCCCTCCTCACCCATGGGGTCTGCTGCCTTGTCCACCAGGCTGCCCATCTCTGTGCCCCCTACCAGTCTGGATGAATGTTTCTTTAACTCCTTGGTCGTCAGAGTTCTATGCAGTTTGCTATTCTGGCAGTTCTGGTTGTTTATTGTTTTTAAATTGGTTGTTATTCTTCTTTTGGTTGTGTGAGGGAGCGAAGCGTTTCTACCTATGTTCCATCTTGTCTGGAACCTCAGGATTATACTTTTTTTTTTTTATCTTAAAGAACAAGCTTTTGGTTTTGTTGAGTTTCTCTGTTGTTTTTCTATGTTTTCTGTTGCATTGATTTTTCACCCTGATCTTTATTATTTCCTTTCTTCTGTTTTCTTTGGGTTCATTTTGCTCTTCTTTTTCTAGTTTCTTAAGGTGAAAATGGAAGTCATTGGTCTGAGATCTTAACATTAAAATCTCTGCCTATAATTGTGGGTTTGTCTGTTTCTCCATGCAACTCTATCAGTTTTTGCGTTGTATATTTTGAAGGTTTATTATTAGATACATACACATTTAGGTTTGTTATGTCTTTCTGATGAATGGATGCATTTGTTATGATGAAATTGCCTTTGTTTTCCCTCCGGAATTTACTTTATTAATAGAGTCACTCCAGCTTTCCTTTGGTTAACGTTACATGATATATCTTTTTCTGTGTAACCAATTTCTGTCTATATATTTAAAGTACATTTCTTATTTTTTTAACATATCTTTTTTAAAGATTTTATTTATTTATTTTTAGAGAGGGGAAGGGAGGGAGAAAGAGAGGGAGAGAAACATTAATGTGTGGTTGTCTCTTGCATGCCATGGTGCCCCACACCAGGGAACCTGATCTGCAAGCCAGGTATGTGCCATGACTAGGAACCAAACTAGCAACCCTTTGGTTCGCAGGCCAGCACCCAGTTCATTGAGCCACACCAGCCAGGGCTAAAGCACATTTCTTATAACCATCATGTAGTTGGAACATGCTTCTTTATGCCCTCTGATCTGCCTTTTATTTGGGATCTTTAGACTGCTTACATTTGGTATGATTAGTGATTTGGTTGGGTTTAAGTCTATCATCTTATTATTTATTTTCTGTTTACTCTATCTATTTGTAGCTCTTTCTCTCTTTTCTGCATTTTTTTGTATTGAATATCATTGAGCAAGAAGATTCAGCTACCAATCCCAGGTAAAGGTTCCCACCGTGTGGAGGATGGCAAAGACCATAGCAGTGCCACCCCCAGAAGGAGGGTCTTACTGTCCTTCTCCCACTGCATCTTCTATAGGTTCAGAGTCACCACGGATGACTTTGAACACATGGGCATGGGTTGGAACAAGGCTTCCCTCACAGAAAGGAGAAACCACACAGCAAAACCCAAGTTAGTAGTATGCTCTGGTCTCCCAGGGCTGGTGGGTCCCTCGAAGCCAGAGCAGGGCCATAGACCGCATGCTCCCTTGTCTACAGGTGAAGCTGTCCTCTCTCCCTGCAGGACAGAGGCACTGGTGGGGCTGGTTGTGTGCCATGTGACATTCACGCTTAAGCAGTATGGGAAGTTCACTGAGAACCCAGAACAGGGGAAGACTTATTCAGGAGAAGACTCTGAGGTTGAGTGATAGCGCTACACCTGGTCTCCACAGAGGGAAATGTTCTAACTCAGGGCCACTGCCTGGGCAAGCCGGGGGGCCGGCACCGGTCTCATGATGGTTGCATCCCCAGCAAATACTGTTAAAATGATTCAGTCTCAAATCTTTTGTTGGCTTACTAATCATAACTATTTTGTTATTTTAGTGGTTGCTTTGGGCTTACAGTATAAACCGTTAACTTAGTGTAGTCTGTCTCCATGTGATTTTGTGCCACTTCACACCTTGCACACACCTTACAGTTGAACATCTCCATCTCTCCACTCCCAGCCTTTGTGCTACTGCATCATACATTTGCTTATGTGTAATTTGTAAACCTTGCAGTACATTGTTATGATTTGTTAAAGTCAATTTTCTTTTAGAGACATTTCAATAACAAGTTAAGTAAGCTTAGGTAGTTACCATTTCCATCCGTCTCCATGCCTTTGTGTAGGTCCCCATTTTCATTTGCTGTTTTTCCCTTTCTGCCCGAGTGACTTCCATTAGCATTCCCGGTGGTGCGACTCTGCTGGTGAAGAATGCCTCAGTCGTTCACCTGAAGAAGGCCACTAGGCCTTGCTTCCGAAAGATCTTTTTTCTGGGGTTAGGATTCCAGGTTGAAATTATTTCTTTCCACACTGAGTGACATTGCTCACTATGTCCTCTTTATGTTGCTTCTGACAAGAAATCTGCTATTGTTCTTTCCTTGTCACGACTGTATCCGACGTATTATTCTTGAGTGATTTGACTGCTGTATGCCCTGGTAGAGTTTTCTTCATGGGTTTTTTTGGCTTGGAATTTATTGAGTTTCTTGGATCTGTGAGTTTCCAGTTTTCATAAAATTTGGAAATATTTGTCCCTTATCTCTTGAAATCTTTTTTCTTTATGCTCCCCTTCTCTCTGTTAAGGGCTCCAGCTACAGGTATCTTACGTCACTTTAAGTTCTTCCATGGCTCGCTAGTGTTCTTTTTCATATTTTTGGATTCTTTTTTCTCTGTGGGTCCCATTTTGGATAGTTTTTTTGCTGTGCCTTCAAACTTACTAATCTTTTCTTACAAATGTCTAAACTGTTCATCTCAGCCAATGTATTTTTATACTCAGACATTGTAATGTTTCTCTAGAGAAATGTAATTTAGGTCTTTTTACACCTCTATGTCTCTACCTAACTTTTTGAAATTTAGAATACATGCTATTTTTGTAAATTTTACTGTTGTTCTATTATAGTTGTCCCAATTTTTCCCCGTTGCTCTCCCCTCCCTCACCTCTGCCCCCAGAAACCCCCCTCCCATAGTCAATCCTCACCCTATTGTCCATGTCCATGGGTCATCCATACATGTTTCTTGACTAGACCCTTCCCCTACTTTCCCCCTTCGCCCCCTACCCCCTTAGAATACATACTATTTTATATCCTTGTCTGATAATTCTAATGACTGTCAGGTTCCATCGATTTTGATTTATTGACTTTTCTTTTTATTATTGACTTTATTTGATTGGATGTCATCCTTCAGCATAAATCCAGAGGGGGCGGGTCCCACCTTTAGCATGAACCCAGAGGGGTAGGTCTGGACCTCCAGGAGCTGAGACCCTGGAGGCAGAGACTGATTATCTAAGTACATCACCCACAAACCTGTGAAATTATCATGGAGACTGACATGTATGCAGGTGGTGTATGTTTTCCCTGAGGTTCTGGCAATTTTTTTTACAAACTAAAAGGGAAGGCAGTGGAAAATATTTCTTAAAATACACCAGGGATCGGCGGCAAACTGCCGGGAAGCTGGTGTACTCTCAATAGACTCCGGGCTGCGAGCTGGCTCTCCAGGCAGCACAGTGCCCTACAGACCCTGTCAAATCCCTCTGAACTCATGCAAGTCTGCGAGGCAGCCCATCAGTGGGAGGACACCTGGGTTAGTGCCCTGTGGTGGTCTCCTAGCATGCGACTTTAGAGGAAAAAGCAGGCCTTCCCTCACCTTTCTCATTGAAAGGCGTGTGCCAGGCGAGCAGGTAGTTATCCGGCTTCAGCTGTGAGCAGCCTTCAATGGTAGCTGGGTCTGCTCGATGTTCTGGAAGCTTCTCGAGGACTTCCACATAGTGCTTCACCATCTCCCGGTACAGGTCGTCCAGACACCAGTAGTCTGAGGAAGGAAGGGCAGGCCAGGTCAGAGGGAGCAGGAGGGGCATCTAGGGAACGGGAGAGGTGCCTGCCTCCTAACCCCCAACACAGCAGTGGCAACAGAAGTGACCGCAAGCACTACGTTTCCAAGTCGGTGAGAGAGGAGGAAGATTTTAGTGATCCATCTTACACAGTCCCAGCTACTAGAGAAATTTAACATGCAGACAAATCATTTGCTTCAGATTGCACCTAAATCCCAGACTTTATAGTTTGTCGTTGTGCTTCCTATTCTAGTTCCATACAAGAATCTAGGAAGGACCATACAATGCTCATGTGCTGCTATTGGTTCTGTCCGTGCGAGGATGGACGACCAAAATCTGCCCACTCCTTGGGCTTTTAGGGATCCATGGCTAAGGCACAGGCAGCCAAGTCTCTCCCACCTGCTGTTCCCTTCTTCTCACACCAGTGAAGCCGCCAATGCTCCCCAGGCATTGTCCCAAAACAAACTGCATTCCCCACTGTGTGAAGGTGTCCTGGGCACAAGTGTGGCCTCAAGTCCCTCGAAGATCACAGGGCACAGAGGACAGAGGGGCCAATGCGTACGGGCCACCTGCCGTCTGCCGGGCCCTACACCTTAGATGATGTCATGAAATCCTCTCACGACATTGCCAGGCTCTTATTTGTTGTACTCTTATTTTTCCAGATAAAGTACAGTGAGGTTATGTGACTTGCCCAAGGCCAGAGCTGATAGATGGATTTTGATTGCAGAGTCTGAGTATTTTTGCCACTAAATTAATCCACATCATGGTGGGTAGAGGCCACACACCCTCCAAAATTGACATCTAAAGTTCATGGTCACACGGGAGGGCAAGACTGGGACAGTGGAGTGGCTGCTGCACTAGGTGAGCCGATGCAGCTCACAGCCCCCCACAGCTCGTCTGTCCTAAATACTGCATTGCAGGCCCCCATCAGGAGCCAGCTACTGCCCTTCCTCTCTTTGGTGGTGGATTCCCCATCTTTGGGGAGGTGCGGGGGAGGGGCGAGAGGCCAGCTGTTGGCCACCTGGGCTCGGAGCAGGCAGTGGAGCACTGTTGGCATCAAAACCCACTGACCTTCTCATGGCCTGATTATAGCCTTTGCTAGGCCACATCAGAGCCGGGATCCCGAAACAGAGGGCTGAGAAAGATCAGGAGTGTGCTTGGCCAACCCCTCCCTGCTCCAGGATGAAAGGCTCAGTCCTGGCAGTGGTTCCAGCAGGTGGCACCCTCATATCCTAGAGGTGTGACCCTTTGGAGATAGGACCTGGTGAAAGAGTGGCTCTAAGTCCTTTTGTCCCATTCTTTGATCTTGTGACAGCAAGGAGAGTCTCACGAGGCCCAGCCCACTGCTGCCATACTGAATGCACTCTGCATTGCTCCAGTTCTGAGGGGGACAGGGAGTCTGTGGGGAGACCTTGACTGGGAGAAATGAGTTCTGCTGGTCACATGAGGGGTGTTCCATGGGTGACCCTCCTGGAATGAGTAACCTCTAGCTGGAAGGTGTGAGCCTCTGGGATGTGGCCGGGCCTGTTGCTGGCACTGCCATTACCAACAGCCTTTCGTGACTCAATCCAGGGTTGATGAGCCTGGCCCATCCAGGGTCTCCAAAAAGAATTCCTTTTATTGTGGAATCACATCCTTTTATAAGGAAAAAATACGCCTTAAAAGCAAAATGGCAACTCCAAGCCTTGTGCTGGTTTCAGGTTAGAATTTGAAGTAGAAGCAGATTTTTCAAAGCTGAGCCTTGGACCCTCTCTCCTGAATTTCTCCACACTGTGTAACAAGATTAATTTCTTCTCTAACTTACCTACCCAGTCTTCTAAAGACAAATCAACTTACAAAATCACCTGTAAGTCTCCCAACTAGTCTCATGATAGAGAAAAGTCACAATACCACTATCAAGCTACTTTGTAAGAAAAATGTCAACTTCTTGTAATGTTGTTACCAGGGAGACATCGATGGAAAAAGAAAAATAAGGAGTCTCGAAAGGCCTCGTCTGCTCATGCTTGGGTCACATCCCTTGTTCCCCTGTAGGTCATCGGTACACAGGTGGCATTTGCTGCTGTCCCTGGTGGGCTAATACTCCTTCTCCCTCATTCCCCTCCCACAGCAACAGCTACAGGGCTACTTTGCTTGGCCAGGACTGTTGGAGCTGCTGGCCCCCATCAGACATTGTGAAAAGGCCAACATTAACTATATTGCCACGAGCCGCCTTCCCATAGTAACTTATGCTGTCCCATATAATCTTCACACAACCCTATGATGGAGGAATTACCATCCTGGAGTAAGGCTCAGAGAGGGAACGTGGTTTTCCAGTGAGAAGCGGTAGAGAACTAAGAATGTCATGCGCCGGAGCCCTTACAGGGAAGACTGCCATCTTTGGGTGGTGGGCACAGGACCACACACAAAAGGGAGCCTTTGGCAAATGCTGTCGAAGGAGCTCTTTGCTCATAAGCTGTGCACACTGGATTATCCACCTATCTTGTGGGGTATTAGCTACTTCCTATATCTAGTCAATATCTGCTTTCATTTAACACTGCCCTTTTCAGAGACACACCCAACAGTAGGACGTCACACAGGCTGCAGCTGACCTTGCTCATCACACTCACTCTATGGCAGAATGGTGGCTCAGCAGACCACACAGCTACGTGGTTTGTCGGCTTAGGCACTTACTCGTGAAATTGCTTAAGTATGCCAAGATGTAGTTCCACTTGGTGAAAATTTGCCGTTCTTTGAAAAACATGTTGACAAACCACTATTCATTGGGATCCTTGAAATATGTTCATGTCCAGTGGCCTCAGGTGGTGGGGACAGTGCGTAAGAACACGGGCACTGGGGTCAGTCTGTTTGGGTTCCAGTCCCTAATCTGACACTCGCTCGGCTGTGTAGTGTAGTGAAAGTTATTTAACCTGTCTGCAAATCAGCTCCCTTATCTGTAAAACTGCAGCAATGCCGGCAGCCTTTGGGGGATGTGAAGATTAGGTGGGGGAAGAACAACGTGAAGTTAGAACAATGCTTGGTACGTAATTGGTGCCACATCAGAGTTAGCCCAGAGGCCCCTTCTACAGGCTACAAGTTGTTAAACAGAAAAATGAACTGTTTGAAAACTAACCCTAAATTAAATTTCAACTTAGATTTTTATGAATTGGAAAAAATATGCTTGCTTGAGTTTTTGGAGGAGTATGATTCGAGGTAGCAGCTGTGTTCTTTTTTTTTTTAAATTTACTGATTTTAGAGGGGGCGGGGGGAGAGAGAGATAGAGAAACATCTATTTGTTGTTCCACTTATTTATGCATTCACTGGTTGATTCTTGTATGTGCCCTGACCAGGGATCAAAGCCGTAACCTTGGTGTATGGGGACAATGCTCTAACTGAGCTACAGGGCAAGGCGGCAGCGTTCTTGAGTTCCCTCCCGTGACCCACGGGCCAGAGGGTGCTGCTAGGTACAGCAATTACATGCTTCCCACAGCTAGTGGCTGTGGTCACGTAGAGGCAACTCATATTCCTCCTTAAAAACAATGCCCCCCAATCCACAATCCTCTTAAATGCACACATTTCACGTTGAGGGTAAACTAGGTCCTCTTTCTGCCAAGAGAACTTGACTCCACCTAACCTCAGAGAGCACATTATGGGCAGGAGTGCCCACCCTGTGCTGGGTACTGTCCTAGGGGTAACCACACAGGATAGAGACATGTCGTGGATTCTGCCATTCACAAAAACGTACTAACGTGCTAACGGAGATGAGGGCGAACACAGAGAGGACGTGTGGACCATGGGCTGTGTGCACACGGCAGTATCGATCAGACAGAAAAATAGGAAGCAAAGTTTAAGAGTGAGGACCAGCTGTGTGCAGCTAAAATGAGCCATGGTTTTGTTTGGAAAGCCATGCTCTCCAGCAGGTTCCTGGGCGGTAGGCATGGCTGTGTGGGCCGCTGGGATGCTACTTAGCACTGTTGAACACAAAACCCACGGGAATCTGCCTGAAAGCATCAGACAGGAAGTATTTGGATGTCCTAGCTGCGTAGACTCAGAAAGACACTTCCTCATTTTCAACACACTGTGACACTATCTTATCTACGGTGCTTCAGCTCTGTCCCTAGCTATTTAGGAACCGGCCACAAAGTACTTGACATTCTTGTACAATGACCGCAGAGCTAAACCGAGTGGGCTCTTACAGACACTGGGAATGGCGAGGGAAGCTCACAAGTGAGATTTCATTGATTTAAGAGTTGTCCTCAGATTTTAATTTTGCGGCGACATACTATTAACACGGATTTTTAAAAAGCAAATAACTTGTGGGAAAATTGTGCTACATATTTATACATGTTTGTCTGAAATCCATGTAAAAACTTGCTGATCCTAAAATCAACTTGCTATTTAAAGAATATTTCAAGACACTTTGTTTCCCCATTCCCCAAATTCAACCAGTTTTATAGCATTTCCTTAGGAAATATTTATGTATAAGCAACTATCCAAGCTAAATCATAATTCGGTCGCTGGCGTTTTAACCCTAATTCATCAGAATTGAGATGTTATCCCCAAATAACATTATCGTAACTTGTCCAGATTTCTAAACTGGCTTGTTACTTTATATTCTTTTGAAATGAATTCAGACGGAGGCTCACTGTGACCTGCAGTGAAAAGTTAAGTCCCTCACCCACACAGCCCCGAGTGACAGCTTTAACGGAATTTACACCCAGGGACAGAGGGCTCAGGCGAGCACTTCACAGACAAACGGAAAAGTCGCCGTTTAAGACACTGGCTGAAGACAAGCAGAGCGAAAGGCTACTGTCGTCCAGAAAGACTACGTGAGAAACATGATCTGCGGCATGTCCGATTTGCTGAGGGGCACTGGTGTATGTTAAATTGCCACTTTTAGCATTGGCACTGGGTGACACTGTGGCCGAGAGGCCGCCTCGCCTTCAAAACTCCAGTGCTCACGGCAAGAACTCGGGGTCAGCGACACCCCAAGCGGCACAGGCGCCGAGCCTTACCTGTGGTGAGGGCCCGGGCCGTCGCCAAGTGCATGATGGTGTTGTCGCTCACAGGCCACTTCTCCGGCGAGAGCACGAGGTGGTCCAGCCCCCCGAGCTCCTGCAGCTCCCCCTGGATCTTCGCGCCTGCAGCGCTGTTCTCCTTGCGGGCGTTTCGGTACCCGAGAGCATCTCCGACGCTCCCTAGCAACACCGCCGCCCGAAACTTCTCCATGGCGCAGGTGGCTGCTCAGCGCTCCCGGCCGCGGAGCGCGCCCAGCCTTTGTCGCCTCGCGGCCGCGGCCGCCTTCAGTCCACCGCGCTGACCTCTGTTCTGGTCATTGTGTCGCTGTCAAGAGCTTCCTCAAATGGCCGGGCGCTACTTTTCGGTCTGCAGGTGGCACCAATGAGAAAACCTTTCTGGACCCCGCGGCTCAGGGCGCCGTCTGAACTGCCACGTGAAGTGTCAGCTTCCGCCAGCGTCTGGGGACACGAGCTCTTCCACGGGGGAGACTGCGGGCTTTTCCAGAACCTCTGGGCAGCACCCAGAGCCACCCCAGGCGCGCTCTCACAAAGCAGCGACTTTTAAGTAGTGAATCTCCTCGCAGTGTTCTGGAAGAACGCACACACTTCTGAAGCTTTCAGGTGTTATCTACACACCACGAAATTCACCCAGGCTCAGTGCCTAGTCTGATGAGCTCCTGTGAAGGCGCGCTGCTGTGCCACTTTCCCCGCAGGCCCCTTTTGGAACATTCTGTCGCCCCAAAGGCCCCTTTGCCCATCTGCTCCCTGCTCCCCCCAGCGCAACCCCAGGGAACCACTCATCTGCTTTCTGTCCCTACACTTCTGCATTGTCTAGAATTTTAAATAAATGCAATTATGCATTATGCAGCCTTTTGTGTCTGGTTTCTTTTATTTAGCATAATGTAGAGATTCATCCATCATGGTTTTATTTTTTGGAAAATCTTTTTAATTATAAAAATGTGTTTATGATAGAAAATGGAGAAGTGTGAAGAAATAGCACGTCCAGCTCCAGTGTGAAGGGTCAGGAAGCGCTCTCACAGCACGATGCTCAACAGACAGCTGTCCAGGTAACCAGACCTTAGACTGCAGAATGCGTGAGCAGAGTACGAAGCCTCGCAGTGGGGCCCTGATGGTGCCATCGGCTTCATGTATTTAAACTCCCTGCTGATTCACAATGAGAATGTGCAAAGACATGAAGAGGCCGGGGGAGCTGGAATGTATAAACCAGGGATCTTGATTTGAGACAAGGAGTTAGGAAAATGGTCCATCTCACTGTCCCCCAGGCCCTGAAGAGGGACAGTGTCCCCATGCTTCCCTCTTGTTCCCCTGGACCTGGTCACACATCATACCTCATACCTGGACTTAAGAAACACACCTGCTGAAAACAGAATTTTTTTTGATAATAACAAGATGCTAAGATGCATTTAAATGAACATATAGTATTATAACAGCCCTTGTTAAAAAACCAGGTTCTGGAACGTTATTGTAGCTAGCATGGTTATGAGAGATTCTGAAGCAAATAGTCCTTCAAAATCAATACAGATGGTTCTGGGTTGCTGGACGTGGGTTCCTTATCCCACAGGACCAGAGAGACAACAGCGGCCCTATCTTCACACAACTCCCACTGCAGGTGGGACAGCATCGTTTGGCAGAAATATGTATTGTTGAGGGCAGAGGTACAGTCTAGGGCTACTTTCATTTGCTAATTCTGAGGCAGCAGAAACCTCTACTGAAGATGCTAGAAGCAATTCTGTACTATCTGCCCTATGTCAGCAAACAGGAAGAGGAGAGATGTGTTCACTAATTTGTTCAACATTTACTGAGTCCCATCTGTGTGCCACCACCTGTGAATATAGCGACGAACAGAGAAAACCTGCCCTGCCTCCATGGAGCCTGAAGACTGAGATATGTATATAATGTTATGCTTAAACTTCTGAGTTAAAGTAACACAATGAAATGTATTATGTCACCAGTTAAAGAGTGATAACATCTATTCCAGAAATTCTTGGTAGGCACTCTATGAAGGTATAAGTAATAAAAATGTATTAAACCTATTGTGTTTGGCTAATTTGTGTATTTTTGATATATGTATTTTAAGATTTCATTTATTTTTAGAGAGGGGGAAGGGAGGGAGAAAGAGAGGGAGAGAAACAGTGTGTGGTTGCTTCTCATGCACCCCCTACTGGGGACCTGGTCCACAACCCAGGCATGTGCCCTGACTGGGAATCGAACCAGCAACCCTTTGATTTGCAGGCTGGCATTCAATCCACTGGGACACACCAGCCAGAGCTATTTTCAATATATTTATAGTTTGCATTTTAGTGTATTCTGGTTACATAATTCTTATTAATTCAAGGGCTGTATGAGATATATACTTTTTCACATAAAAACAATCACATTTAGCACACTATGTGACACTTAAAAAGAAAAATAAATGACTGAAGCTGTCAATTTTGAGACATGATCATTTAACTAGGGCAGCAGGCTAGACACAAGGTGGGAATGTCCCATATGTCACTGTGCTATAGGGGTGGCTTTCCTGTCAGTCCCAAGACGAGATCAAAACCCTGACATCTAGTGGTGAGTATAGGAACAACCAAGAATACAATTAAAAGTATACCACAACACCAGAGAAAATAATTTATTGTAATGTTTCCAAAGTTCTTAGCACTTTCATAGCATGCATGACTTAAATGTATATAACAGAAGAAAGGAAATGCACAATTTTTTGAAGAGCCTTTGTCCAATTCTAATGTTTTGATATCTACTGATAAACAAGTCCATAGGACATTTTTTTCCTCATATAACTTTAAATCTTAAGAATAAAAGTGTTGCAGACCTCTATAATTTATACAGGGTTATCCAAGTTCTATAATCTTCTCTGAGCAGAACACTTACATGTCAAGAATACATGAAGCCTTGAAGGATGCTTTAAATTTGTTGAGGTTTTTTATTAAAGCTAGCTTTTATTATATAAAATAAATGCTCTCTTAAAATCACGGACTTACAGATAGAGATGGCCTTGTTTTTTTCTTCTTCTAGACATGGAAGTGGAGGGCTGGGAGAGGGTAAGTGACTTACCTGGGTCCGACACCCAGTTACAGGCTAAGGACCCCTAGGACTTAGGGCTCCTTAAGGACTCCTGTGGTCTCCAGGCCTCGGCCCCCTTTCCAATCCTCCACGGCCTGCTAACCTTTTGAAAGATTTCTATTCAAAAGTATAAATAGTTCACATACAGCAAGTACACACAAACTTCATGTGCATGGGTGCTTCCTAAAACACTGAGTGAATCACATTTTTGGAAGTCAAATCAAAATGACACATTTTAGGCACACTTTCTGTTTACAGGAAATCTGAAGTGAACTTCCCCTGTCTCAAAATTACCCAATTTATTTGACTGATAAACTGGTCACAGGCAGTACAGCAGGCACACTTGTGATGGGAAGATCTTTTCAAATATGAGGTAGGGTCCACACAGTGATTTTTCAAAACTCTACACAGAGCTTTTCCCAAAGCAGAGCAGGTACATCGCCTGTGGACAAGCAATCCACCTATCTCTGTGCCGCCCCAGACGACACTCCTTGACGAGGCAAACACCAGAAGAACCAGACGGCAACGTGAAGGAAAGACAGACTTCCGCTTGCAAATGAGATGAAGGTTTCCGATTTGGCTTGTTTTTTGGACAATGATGTGTATTTTAGTTTTAGCTTCCAAATGTGTACAACCACACAAAGGGCTGGAGAGTGGACATTGCGGATATTACAGACAGTGGAAAGGAACCAACTCAATTTTTAATTCTATAATTCATCATTCATAAAAGAAATATTTTTCATGGAAAATGTCTTCTTAAGTGTAATAAGATACTTTTTTTTAAAAAAAAACATACTTTACGAAACTTCTTAGGAAGTTCAAATGACATCATTAAAAGTAAAATAGACCTGCTGACTTGTAAGCAGTTTAAAAGAAAACTTTCCTGGAATTATCACATACTACACGTGCCATCGCCGCGAAAACTGTAATGGCTAGTAAAAACTATAGAATGATTTTCAGATGAACATCTAGAGAAAAGTAAAACAAAAATAGATCTGGTAAATCTAGATATTCAATAATTCAAAAAATATAAATCTTGAATTCCTGGCACCAAGTTTAAAAAATGTTAGAATCCACGACAAGATCATTTTCTTTTGGGCACATTTTAAACAGCTTTGACTTTTATAAAAATACAACATCCTACCAAGGGCATGGATACTTTTTCTAAAATGTAATTCCAATATAATTTAGTGGAGCGTGGTAGCTGCTGGTGCTCACCTGAAATCATGAATTAACAGCGTGCTCTGCAGTCCTGCCAACAGGCTCTAGGTACTTTTCCATAAATGTTAAATCATGCAGAAATCTCCCAAAGCAACAGGTATGTGACCCATCTGCAGACATCCCCAAGCAGCGGTCTTCTGAGGATCTCCTCACGGTGTCCAAATTCAGCCGCCATTTTCTTTAAGCAGAGATGACTGGTCAAGGATGACTTCTGAAATCAGTGACACGTGTGCACAGAAATTGACCAAAGTGTCTCCTTGCAGGTTGCAGTTCATTTCAGAGCCCTAAGCCATTTTCATTTTCTGCCTAGAAAGGACTGTGTTTATTTACTACCTGTAACCACTGGCCGTGCATATTCCACAAAATCATCTATAAGAACAGGCCATGCTCCTAAAGAAAAACAAACAGATTTTTAAAAACACATTTACATTTTAAAGCAATATTTTTTTAATTCAAAGCACTTTTTTTTCATGATCCAACACAGTTCAAAAACTCAAATGCTGTTTAGTTTCTACAGCCTGTGCTTTGCTGGACTGCTGAAGTTACCCATTTCTTCTGCTCCAGCCTGACCAGGGCCGGCAGACATTGGTGTGCGTGGGGGCGTGGTCCTCTCTGAGGATGAGGGCACGCAGGGCCAGCTGGCCCATGTGTTCCCACTGTGGCCTCAGGGCCCTCAGTGCTACACCAGGTGGTCAGGACCCAGGTAAAGGACCCTCTGCCCTCTCAGGTGAAATGCAGCCATTTTCCTCCACTAGGGGCGCTGTTTCCTCTCTGAGCTGTGTCCCTCCCCCAAGATGGCCCACTCACCCAATCCAACCAAGGGTCTCATGATACTCAGCTCAATAGGGCATGATACCTGAAATGCCCAAGATACTCAGACACCACCCAGGGGCCAGCCATACACACACTCCCTTACATTTTGGCTCCTTTTTATGTAAGTGTGCCTTGTCTCACCCACCGTAGCTAAAGCTAAAGCTCCTGAAAACGGGGCTTCTGTCTGAAGTCAACTATGTGCCAGGGAGGGTGTGGAGTGCTGAGGACACAGAGACACTGGCACTTACACTGCCAATGACCCCCTGGGTGCTGAGTGCTGTTGCCAAAGAGCCCTCACTTTCTAGAACAAAGAGGAGTGATGAGGAGGATGTCCCAGAGGAAGCCACCTCCTAACTGGGCACCGAGGAAGCTGGCAGTGGGTGGGGGTCTGGAGAGTGAGCGTTCCTTTCCATATGTAGCAAAGTGCCCACTGCACAGCAAGTGTTCAAATGTTCCCCGAATGAGTGTCCTGAAGTATTTGGCAGTCAGGGCTGCTAAATGCACGATCATGTTCATGGGAGGAAATGCAAACTGCCGTCATCGAATAGGCTTGAACAGCCCGAAGACTTGAGGCATCAGATGGGGTTAGGCACCTGCAGCAGCCTTTCTACACTCCTGCCTACTTCTGCCGTTCTGCTATGAGGCTCTCTCACGTCCATTTTTAAAATGCTTTAGTGTAGAGGACTGTCTTCTTGAGTGAAATAAACACGAAGCACTATTTTTCTTTTGTGTGATTTATAAGACATAACGAAGTGAATACTATTATTATCATCATCTCCGTTTCACCAGTGGGGTAGAATAGAGCCAGGAGTCAGCCGGGTCCCACCTGACTCCAGGCTCTGTGTCACCAACACTGTCCTACACTCCAGGCCCATCTGACCCAGGGTCTGAGTCGCTATCACTGTCCTGGGCTCCAGGGGCAGGACAAGTCGGCACACACATCGGCACTGCGGGCGCTCATCTGAAGAACTACGGCTACAGCGTCTCGTACCTTCTTCATCATAGTTAGACATATCGTCTGCAATCATATTTCCAAAATCTAGCAGAAGGTTCCAAGTGTCCCTTGGGATTGATCTTTTGTGATGTTCCTAATACATAAGAGAAAAAAACCACCAGATCTAAGACAGAGACGTAACTCTCAGGTGTTCTAAAGACCTAGTTATCTCAGCACATAATTTGATGAGGAATAAATGTCATAAGAAAATTGTTAAAAGTTAAAAATAGTGCTTTGGATAAATGTTAAGAGCTACATAGTGCCAATGGACAAATATAGAAAAAAAATTATTTAAAAACAAAACATGTAAAATACAAAGATTATAAACTGTTTCAGTCAAATACAAGGGCAGCATTTTTAATCTCTTTACCTAATCCCAAACCAATTTAAGAAACAATGTAAGGCAACAGGCAAGGTGTATTTTGACACATTAATTTTTCTATATACTAGGTAGTTTTTGCAGTATATTGGGACAATTTGCTATAAGCATCTGTCATTCAATATTTCAGTTATACCAAAAACATGGAGAATGTAACAGCTCTGCCGTGCTGCTCACCGCCCAGCTGCAGAGGCAAACCTGCAACCCAAACCATCACTCATCCTGCTCTTTCTCCTTACAGAGGTGCTCATCTTCCCGATTAGCATGTATCATTCTCACGCCTGTCTTTGCATGTAGTACATGTATACATGTTCATAAACAAGTTAGCTTGTCTCACATATAAAAACACTCACGTTACTACCAAATTCTATGCAGTCTGCTGCGACTGGTTTTTGTTCCATTCAACACCCTCTGAAATGCATCCAGCCTAACGAGTGTGATCTAGATCGACTCATTTTCATTCTCTTCGGCTGGACACTGCTGCATTTGTACCCTGAGTTTCCCTCCACCCTGCTGCTGACGGACACAGGTCGTTCCCAGTGCTGCTGTTACAATGATGCAAGAACGCTGTCCTTGAGCACGCGTGCGCAGGTTCTCTGGGGAAATGCCTGCAAGGGAGGTTACTGGCCATGAAAATAGTAAGTGGTGAAACAGAGGAAACACAGCCTGTTGTGACTGAGTTGAAAGTAGGCATGATCACGCTTCTTCAAAGAGGGCCTTGAAAGACAGCTGTTCTCAATGAAGGGGCTTGTCCTCCGTCAGCTTAGGGCTCCTCTCTCATTCACGGACTGCACTGACAAGGGAGATCTGGGCTCATCTGGCACACGATGGTCTATTTTGGGGTCAGGATGTATCCTCGTACTGCGTGCGCTTCGAATAGCCCACAGCTAGCCCGGCTTCCTTCATTTCACGCTAGGAGGAGCTGCCTAATGAAGAAGGCCCAGCGTGACTGGGACGTCTGTCTGCAGCACAGATGAACTCTCTCCTAAAGGGCCAGCTGGGCCCTCCTTTCCTTCTAGACATCACGAAACACATTTTAAATGGTATCAGACTATGAACCCACACGCCGTGGCAGGGTTCCACTGGACAACAACACAATCCATTGTCTGGAACCCCGGCCTAGGAGGAGTCACTTTTGAAGTCAGCCTTGGAGCAGCCCTGCCTGAAACTCAGAGTCTGCGGCACTCTAGGTGTCAAAACTGTGGCAACTTGTCGGCTACCTGGTGATCTCTGCATAGGACTTTCATTTACTGCCACGCCCACGTGAAACACTTTGGTCAGATAAGATGTACAGCCGCATAACCTGCTGACTGCCCCTCACCCTGGGCACACACGGCGAGAAGCAGGAGGACACTTACCAATAAAAAGGTGTTCCAAAGATCTAAAAACTTAAACCTTCCAGATAATACTAAATTCCAATATGCAACGGCCATTTCTAAATCTGGCAAAAAGAGAAAAAGGGCAGTTAATAAATCCCAATTTCTTCACAAAAAAAGATCACTTCTTAGCACACTTGTATTCACTTAAAAAATTCAGCACTCTCTCACCCAAGACTATTATGATGCTTAATCCTTGCAGAAGTGTTCCTGAAATTACACGTAATCTAATTTTATACCTCTGGGCAAATGTCTTCAAAAAGGGATTTGTGTATTGTTATTAGGACATGTAAATAATTATCCCCTAATGAATAATTTTTGAAGACTCTCATTTTCATATATATTGGGCTTTCTTTAAACCTGAACCAACCTAGATACTATTAATGCACATAATTTATTTTTTGAAAAGTAGGCCAATGTGCTTTCTAAGTGATGAACTACAGGTTAAAACAACTTGTTTAGAAAGGGAGTGACATACTATTTTCCAAATAGACTTGCCTTGCTGCTGTAAAAACTAAAACAGACTCTGATTCCAGAGTAAACCATACATGTTTTGTGAGGGCTTCGAGCTTCTCAAGGCATAGTCGAGGCATACGCTGATGTAAAGATAGTTAAAGAACGAGACGGTTACTAATCGAGGTCAATGTCCTCTTCCTTCTCCCGGCTGGAAGGCAGTGATTATCTCACGGCTTCTACACAGACCTATGTTGTAGGGCTCGGTCTCAAGACGGTGTCTTAGTGTAATACGAATCCCGAGTGATAGGGCTGTGTTAGAATGTCATCCCCAATCC
>VMDR010004740.1:0-33549 GCA_007922815.1 Macrotus californicus
CTTTTTCTTAGATAAGTCCCTTTAACATTTCATATAATAAGGGCTTGGTGATGATGAACTCCTTGAACTTGACCTTATCTGGGAAGCACTTTATCTGCCCTTCCATTCTAAGTGATAGCTTGGCTGGATAGAGTCATCTTGGATGTAGGTCCTTGCCTTTCATGACTTGGAATACTTCTTGCCAGCCCCTTCTTGCCTGCAGGGTTTCTTTTGAGAAATCAGCTGACAGTCTGATGGGCACTCCTTTGTAGGTTACTGTCTCCTTTTCTCTTGCTGCTTTTAAGATGCTCTCCTTATCTTTCATCTTGGCTAATGCAATTGTGATGTGCCTTGGTGTGTTCCTCCTTGGGTCCAACTTCTTTGGGACTCTCTGAGCTTCCTGGACTTCCTGGAAGTCTATTTCCTTTGCCAGATTGGGGAAGTTCTCCTTCATTGTTTGTTCAAATAAGTTTTCAATTTCTTTCTCTTCCTCTTCTCCTTCTGGCACCCCTATGATTCAGATGTTGGAACGTTTAAAGACATCCTGGAGGTTCCTAAGCCTCTCCTCATTTTTTTGAATTCTTGTTTCCTCATTGTGTTCTGGTTGAATGTTTCTTTCTTCCTTCTGGTCCACACCATTGATTTGAGTCCCAGTTTCCTTCCCATCACTGTTGGTTCCCTGTACATTTCCCTTTATTTCATTTAGCGTAGCCTTCATTTGTTCATCTAATTTGTGACTGAATTCAAGCAATTCTATGAACCTCCTGATAACCAGTGTTCTGAACTGTGCATCTGATAGGTTGGCTATCTCTTCGTCGCTTAGTTGTATTTTTTCTGGAGCTTTGATCTGTTCTTTCATTTAAGCCATTTTTGTTGTCTTGGCACACCTGTTACGTAGTAAGGGGCGGAGCCTTAGGTGTTCACCAGGGCGGGGCTATTACGTCGCTGCGTCATGACGCTGTACGTGGGGGAGCGTCCGAGAGGGAACAACGCTGCTTCCTCCGCTCTCTGTCGGTTTTCCGTCACTTTTCCCCCTGCCCACAGTCAAATTGAACCCTTCTGGTGCTGACTCCCGGGTGAGTGGGCTTGTGTACGCTCTGGACCCTGTGGGTCTCTCCAACGAGCTCTCCTGTGAGGCTGGGAGTTTCTCCTGCTGCCACCGCCTCAACCCCCACAGGCGTTTTCAGTCAGAGGTTTGAGGCTTTATTTCCCGGCTCTGTGACCCTGGGTTGAGCGGTCTGTCTCGCTCCCCAGTTGTGCCTCCTGGTTTATCCGCACATGGGTGTGGGACCACCTGGTCCACCAGCTGCCGTCCTGCAGAGAATCCTACCCGCCTGGCTGCCCGTCTCCACCCCTCCTACCGTTCTGGGTGAGTGTTTCTTCTTTATCTCCTTGGTTGTTGGACTTCCATACAGTTCGATTTTCTGGCAGTTCTGGTTGTTCTTTGTTTTTGAATTTGTTGTTGTCCTTCTTTTGGTTGTGCGAGGAGGCACAGTGTGTCTACTTACGCCTCCATCTTGGCTGGAAGTCTAATAGTCGTTTCTGTGGAGGCCCGCTTGGATATTTTTGCTCTGGAGATATCAGGAATTAGAATTCAGTCACTATAGCTGAGTTGGCAGCCGTGACTCTCTCGATCCAAAGGGGTTCCAAGTAGGAAGCTCCCCCTCTCCCTCTATGTGGACCATTTACATTAGCTCTTCCAATGTTGATAATTTACCCGTCAGCCCTGCCTTCCTTCTACCTCTGTCTTTCCCATTCCCTTCTTATTTACGCAACAGAGACAAGCCCCACTACAAATAGGCACCCAAAAGTGGATTTAAAATCAAAGCCCTCTGGCAACTCCACCTTTCTCAGGGGTCAATGTTGCAAACAACGGGCTTGGCGTCTTTGCGGGTCTTGCTCTTCACAAGCTCACACATATGTATGTACACGCACAAAAATATAACTGTATGCTTGCTTCTATGGCTGTCCACATACGGCCAGTGAAACATCCTTGGAAGACAGATGCGTTGAATGAATGCACAAATATTCTTCTTATCCCAAATTTCCTGGCCCTTTGCTTACCTATATGTGGAAATACAGTGGAGGTAAATATGGTGACTTGCCTATAGGTTTTCTATTGATCTTTAAGGTAATTTATACCATGCTGGAGGGCAGAAAACACGGCACGCAGCTTTCTCCCAAACACAGGTTGCAGGCTCCTGTAGAGCGCAATGGAAGTTAACTACTGGTCGGGGTTAGCCCTAGGATGGCTCAGATGAGTCACAGGTGAAAGCTAATCTTCCCTGATTGTTTTTGTCAACCTGGATACCATGACCCTGACTACGTCCAGGAGCCAGCTGATCCTAGTTTTGGTACAAATGGGCCTTTGACCTTGACTGAGCTTGGCAAAGTTTCCAGGTCTGGCTCAGTTACCCTCCTATGAACCGACTAGAGGCCCTTTCGGTGGGCTTCTCCAAGGTTCCTTCAAACTAAAAAAATATATTGTCACTTTGAGCCTCTCTCTGGGAGAAGTTGTAGACATTTATTTGCTGCGTTCCGAGTTATTTGGTTAGTCCTCGGTGAAAGGGGTTAGATGCAGACCAAACAAAGTATCCTCTCCCTCCTCCCCTTTGCAGAGTTTGCAAAATATGACAGAACTAAGTGATGCATAGACCATTGACTTTAATTTCATGTTTTGGTGTCTTGAGTTTGGATAATGAGTCTGTTTGTTCCAAATCCAATTATCCATTCTGTTTTCTCACCCTCCACAACGTATGCGAAGACATTCATTACCCACTTCCCCACACCACTCCCCAACCCCACAAAACACAGGGAGGAAGCTTTTGTGAAGGAGGTGGGATTCAAAGGCAGGGGAGGGGCCGCCTTGAAAGCAAAGCCTTTATTCCAGGTCTCAGAACCAGTGTGGAGGGGGTGTAAAATCAAACACCCAGAAGTTTAGCTGGGAGAGAACAGAGTCCTGAGGACGAGAGCCTTCAGAAGGAAAGCGGGAGACACATTTTTCGAACCAGAATTGAATGGCCGCTCCAAGAGAGACAAAGGCCTGCATTAATCTCCCCAAAGGGCAAACGAAGACACAACCTTAAAAAAGATATTACAGTGACTCCAACACTCCCCTTGTTTTCATCAATGAAGGGTAAAACTGGGCAAGGTCCAAATATCTACCTACGAAGTAGCCCCGAAGTTAGACATTGGGTACCTGTCCAATTACTTCTGTAGAGTCGTCAGCTGGGTGTCTGTTCTCTCATCAGAGCAACGTGACATTTAAGGCACAGAGTCAAACAGATGGCTGTATTTTGTGCGACTGGACTTTAATGAAAAAGTCCACATTCTTTTGTGGCAGAGAAAAAGGGATTATTGCCTTAGAGGACATTTATCATGGAGGGAATAAGATAAATGCTACATCAAAGAATTGACATGGAAAATGGAATATTGATAGGATTTCACTTCTTGTGATGGAGAGAGACAAAAAGGAAGTTTAGATCATGTGAAATATTTCAAATTCATAAAAGTGGGAACTCAGGATCTATTTAAAATCCTGGGTACCTTGGTAAAACAAAAGAAAATTCACTTGACCTGATTCAATGCAACTATCAAGAAATATTATTTTGAATTAATTTTTTTAGAGAGAGGGAAAGGGAGGGAGAGAAACATTGATGTGAGAGAGAAATATCGATCACTTGCCTTTTGGACTGAACCCACAACCCAGGCGTGTGTGCCCTGACCAGGAACAGAATCGGTGACCTCTTGCTTTGCAGGACGACACCTGACCAACTGAACCACACTGGTCAGGGCTCAAGAAATATTGAAGGAGATATCCCTTCAAAAAAGGCGCATGCAAAGAGGTAGCATTAATACCAAATATCCTGAGGGGGAGATGGCAAAAATGTAAATGTTCAGAAAACCTCAGCTTTTTGAGCAGAACAATTCCCAAATTACAATCGTAGTTTCATTTTTGACAGTGGCCTCCATTTCAGGAGGTAACCAGGTTGTATGTTTATGGGTTTGGCAAAAGGGAAATCACTCATTGGCTCCTCGTGATTAAAAAAATAAAAAAAAAGCAGTGGAAATGGTTTTGAAACTCCTGATTCCGGAATTGCCATTGCCCAAATCATTATCTTTATATCATTTTAAAAGGGTAGAGGAGACCGTTTGGATGTGGTTCTTTTCCAAAGCTCATTAATTGAATGCAAATACATTGTCAACTCCTAATGCAGGGTGCTTTAATTAAAACTGGGTACATGTGATATAATGAAAATGAGAGAATGAACTTGACTTAGAATTTGATAACCTTTTATAAAAATAATTCTTAAGCAGTAGCAGACCAGAGCATTTGAGTGTGTTTATAAATGTAGGCACTTTTTCAGTAATTATAAGTAAAGTCACGCACGGCGTTCGGGTTGGGGAGGGGCAGTGGTTGGCTCGCTAAGGCTTAGGATTCATCGGCGGCATGAGGTGTGGACTGCAGTGTAACATTTCAGCACGGTGCTACAGAAAATTCTGTGAATGAAGATCTCCAAAGAGGCTTTAGTTAGTTCACTCAGGAGCAGTTCAGTAGCTCATGACACAGACGGTTTCCAATCTGGGGTTGTAAGTGCATCTTCTAAGGATTCCAGGCAAAGGAGAAGTCAGTTGGCTTTCCTCTAACTCATAAAGCGCAGCACCGATGGTCAGATAGACATAAAAGGAAGTGATCAGGGAACTTGACTTTGGCAAATACAAAAGGTTCTTAAGCAGCACGTGCGAGAGTGATTACCTGTAACCTTGGATGTGTGCATTCTCCCCACTTGATATTTGAGTCCATTAATTTACAGAACCTAAAAAAGCAATTCTTAGTGCTCTTTTAGCAAGATAATTAGAAAATCAGTAGAGTTCTTTTTTTTAAAAAAAAACAACCCTCTTATTATTCTAGACTTTACTACTTATTCAGGCATATTTTACTGGGTCTTTTCGCGTGCAAAAGCTTTTTCAGCAAAATGAGATCGTATTATACATGCTGTTTTGTCATTTTTTTTCCCTCTGGTTGGTGATTGGCATGTTTCCATTCAGTAAGTTTAGATAGTAAATAAAATGGTCAAAAAGCTGAATGAACACAGCACTGTGGAATCATCTCCTTCTCGTAGAAGTGGGCAGGGGGATTGAAAAGCAGGCTTATTTCAACATTTCTTTCCCCATTCCCTTGCTGTCAATCCTGTACGGATGAATACAATTTTTTTTCATAACATCCTATAATAAAAAATGAGATAGAAGATTCAGTGCTTAGTGGTTTGCTTTGTTTCCAAGCAGTGCTCCTAGTAAATAATGAGCACGAGTATATGCTAATATATTATAATAATTTGAGATTATTTGCATTGTCCTCATTCCCATACAAAGTCACGAGTTGCTTTTCTATATTATAGCTCTGATAATCATTCCAAAATCATGATAAAAAATGGGTTCCTATTCCAGGTGTTAATGATTTTCCCAATCTCTCTGGTTTTCATATATGTATGTGAAAAAGAGAGGTTTACTTTTTTCTGGGGCAAAATTTAATAAGCCTTTTTTAAAAAAAAAACAATATCCACGGTAGAGCATGCATGTATAATCGGATAAGTGTTTTCAGTTGATTTAAAAAAATTAAGAACTCTTTTAAAAACTAGCAAGAAGCCTATATCAATTTTACTGTCCAGGAAGTACTTATCAAACAAATACCTTATTGCTCTCTGGAATCAGACACTAAGCTTCATTATAATAAAACAGTGACCTTGAACAAGAGAAAAACGTACAGCGTGCTTACTGTAGCTCAGGCCCTGGAATAAGTACGTTGGGAGCCTTCTCTCCACCTCACGAAAGCCCCTGAGGTACAGACCATATTACTGCATTCATTTTACATTTGAGACCAAGCACAGGAAAGTCGAAATGTGTTGTTATCGGGGGCGGAGGCGAGTTTTAAAATGTACCTTTTGTAGAAGCAGCAAACGTCGAAAGATACCTGGTGGCCAGTACCGTGCAGACGTGTCCAGTTTAGAACGCGTGGCCAGAGAAGTTGTCTAGGGCAGCGGCCTGCATGCACTGGGTGGGGGAAGAAATCCCTCCTAAGGCAGCTGCCTTTCATTCCCCAAATAGGAAGGGCCGGAAAATTAGTATCACGTGAGCACCATGAACTTAGCCTTAGGTACTGTTCGTTCCAGTCCCTGAGGGTACTAAGAGGCCGTTTAGACTAGTGAGCCTTTGAGGGTCTTCATAGAGATATCAGCTTGAAGGACCACCTACTTTGCTTGTATAGATTCTCTTGGCTATTTGGAGTTACTTTAAATTTCTTTCTGTTTTAAAGCTCATGGGCGGATTCACTTAACGGGAGCATTTGCTTTGAAAACAGACTGGGGGCAAAAAAAAAAGGCATGTAAATAACATCCATGAAAGACTTTCAGTTTGATGGTCTATTTTCTTTTGGAATAAAATAATAGTAAGAATTTGATTGTACAGAGATGTCTTATGGTGAGTCCAGCCATCAGGTCTCCAAAAATGTGTAATGTGAGTGGAAAAATATATTTTCATTAGACAGTTTTAGCCATGATTGAAACTGCTCAAACATTCTAGGGGTGCATGAAATCAGTGAGGAAAATATATGAATGTGAAAAAGAAATTAGAGCGTTCCCCAAATACACCTTCTACTGAATTTCTAGAATAAAAGATTCTCGGCCTGTACTACTTGCTGTGATGTTTAGTAACTGAGGAGATCGTTCTAGGTGATTACTCAGTGAAATCGGGCTGGGAAGAGAAGGCAACACGTGATTTCCAGAGGTTGGATTTGGGAAGGTTTGAAAAAGTTATTCGGGGTCAAGACCGTCTCTTCCAACGTAGTTATTTAAGGCAATATGGAAAGTGTTATTTAACAATGGTTATCAGAAAGGTTCCCTTTCATTGGGCCACTCATTTGATGCTGAGCACTTCACCTGAGTGAGTTTAATTCACTCCTTGTCTGCAGAAGGGGGCAGCTGAGGCCTCGGAGAGATTACAGTCAGGGCTCCTAACCCAGGCCTCGCCACCACAACTGCCTAGTTCATGGATTTCAAAACAGGTCCGTTTTAAGTCCAGACTTCGGACCTCTGCCTGATAGTGCCTCCCAAACCTTCGGCGCAGCTCAGCTGAACCCCAAACGTTTAATCAAACAGACTGCATTTTTGAAAGTAGTCATGGAGCTTCTACCAAGTGTACCCATTGTGATAGACAGGGGGTCCAGAGACCATAAATATCGTTTTCCACCCTCTGGAATCTTCCAGAAAGGAGCGCGAGAGTAAGATGATGATTAAGACCAGGGAACTGTGTATACCCATTAGAAGAGTGAATTTCTTTCTTTTTTTTAAAAACAGTTTTTGTGCCCTGGCTGGTGTGGCTCGGTGGATTGAGCGCTGGCCTCCAAATCAAAGGGTCCCTGGTTCGATTCCCAGTCAGGGCACATGCCTGGGTTTCCAGCTAGGTCCCCAGTAGGGGGGTGCATGAGAGGCAACCACACATGGATGTTTCTCCTTCTCTCTCCCTTCCCCTCTCTCTAAAAATAAATAAATAAAATCTTAAAAAAAATAACGAATCTACTTTAAAAAAAAACAATTTTGTAATTGACTTTGAGAGAGAGAGAGAGGTTGATTTGTTGTTCCACTCATTTATGAATTCACTGGTTGCTTCTTGTATGCGCCCTGGCCAGGGATGGAACCCACAACTTCGGTGTACTGGGCGATGCTCTGACCGACTGAGCTACCCACCCAGGGTGTGAATTTGTGCGTTTAATTCCCATTCATGGGGAGAGGATAACTCTGGAAAGGTGCAAAGGTCACCAGTCTTCCAAAAATGACAGTAAGAAAGGCTTCCTGTGGGCCCCGTGTGTCCCCGTCACGTGCAGAGCAAACTCAGCACAGTTGAATAAGGACGACAGAGCACATCATGTTCAACATATGTCACTCTTTCTTGAGTTTCCATTGAGACTGAATTCCTGGATTTCAATATTTGTTTGTCTCAAGTTGCCTAGATTTTGTTCCTTCCTCAGCCATGGAGTGGAGTATGCTCTCATCCACTGAAATTCACATTTACTGCTCCAGGCTGATTATCGGCAATGCTACCTTTATCGAAATCAAGAGAAAAGCATGTTACATGTTCTAATCAACACTTAAAACTTGAAAAAAATCATCATTAAACTTTCTAGGATAACAAAAAATCATGGGGCGGACTTCATATGTTTAGTAACTGAAATTATTGCCCAGATATGACAGAAAAGCAGCTTTGGAAACGTGTTGGCAGTGACGATTGTTTGTGTTCTGCCCAAATAAAAATCCAACGTCCACACCAGCGTTTTGCACGCGTCCCTGTTTGCTGCATCGCCGCCTCGTCCATTTTTGGAAGATGGCTGGTTGTACGTAAGAGCATGAGTGAGCACGGGATAACCACAAATGAGTCAACTCTGAGTTTGGAAAAGGCCTTGCGGACACAGATTTGCGGGTCTACAGAAGTAGTCCCTAGAATCTAAAAAATTGACTCAGCCCTCAAGTTCACGGGGGGTGTAGGTGCCTCCTGCCTTTGAATCTGGAACTCAGGAATCTGGAATCCATGCTGACCGATTTTCATCCCCTGCCGATGCATTTCAACCTCTTAAATAAAGAGAGCTTCCTTTGGAAATCAACCAGGGGTCCCTGCATAGAAAAATGTGAGGTCTGCAAGGCCCACAGCGAGGCATAAACAAGAGCCCAAATCATTGCCCTTTTCTTTACCTTCTTGTAATAGATCATATGGGACCAGAAGACATTTTTCAAATGACCCCTGACTGGCTAAAATATTGGACATAAATGACAATGACCGATTCTTTCATAGTAGGGCCCAGAACCGTTAAAACGGGGAGAGGGCCTTTTATCTCTTTTTCTTTTTAAAATGTTAAATATGTACTATAGCTGAATATATACTGAACCGCCCACATATTACAAGAACACTGAAATCACACAACCGTTCTTCATTCCTGGCCTTTGATTTTTATATCCAGGCCTGTTAAAAAAAAAAAAAAAAAAGACAGAGAGGGAACGCCAAACATGTATGCTGCCTTTTAATAAAGATCATATTAAAAATTCAATAAATAGTGGTATCTCTGATCTCTTAACAAAAGCTTCTGGTGTACAGGAAATTAAATGAAAAAAAAACCCAAAAACCTTGTTAATCCTGTTTGATTTTTGTACATTGTAGCTAGAAGCAGAATTCTTTCACTCACAGATTTCTGCCTTTTTGTACCCCTTTTTAACATTTAAAAAAAAAAAATCTTTCCTCGCACAAACGTTGTCTGGGCAACACTGGAAATGCAGCTCGATTCTGGGAAACATGTTAAAATAAAGCGGGGGAGGGTGCAGGGAGCACGCAGGCCTGTCACTGTCTCGTCCCGGTCGCCTTGCCGGGAGGAACCCACCTCGAACCAGGTGATAACCCGATAGTATTTATCTTGTCCTCTCCGGTCCTCCCTGAAGCCTGCCAACATTTCTGCTGACTGTTAGGCATTTTAAATGTCCCCCCTGAGCCCTAACCTCACCCCTTTTCTCTTCTTGTCAGCTGGAATGTCTCAGAGCTGTCAGAAGCTTGTTGCTTATTGATGTTTCCTTGTGTTTTATGTCTTTTCTGAGATATGACAGGCCCTGACACAGTGCTGATTTCTATCGGCGGCTTCTGGAGAGGCCTAAGATTTTTTCCGCCGCCCCATCCACATCTCGAGCACACTTCACAGGCCTCTGTCTGATGAAAATGTTTCAGGAGGGCCCCCCAAACAGCCAGCGGAGGCATCCCCAGGGCTTCACAAAAACACCTGTGTGTGCGCATGCACACCCACACAAGCACACATCACCCCGGAGGCCCCCCGCCCCTCTCCTTTTGTTAGAATAAAAGCAAGAGCAGAAAGTGACCTCGTGAGCCAAAGGTTCTGACACTGAATCAAATCCCTTTAGACCTGAACTGACAGGCTCAGCCTGGCTTGAGATTACGTTATCACATCTCAGAACGAGGCTCCGATGGACCTCAGGACTCCCGACATCTAAAGGGCTGGCGATTTCACCCCACTGCCTATTAAGTCAACTTCTGATGACCTGTCAAGGCGGAAAGCTAGTGGCACTGGAATAAAGAGGGAGAGAAATGGAAATAAAATGTGTAGCTGGCTGGCGGGGAACTCCTTTCTGTTCTTTCCAAGGCTGGCCTTACGGAGATTGAAAAATATTAGGAAATTATTCTTGGTAAATCACCTGTGATTTCCTGAAAACGTAAATGATTAATTTTACCCCCTGCTGGTTGGCTTCAAACTAGGTGAATCAAATAGGAGTTTCTGGATACCAAAGGCGTGTTCTTTAAGTCTATAAAGGATACCCTCGATTCCCAGAAACCCAAGCAAGAGTGTAGGATACCTTTTGTGTGAATGCCTGGCGAGTTGTACAGACTTGATCTAGTTCAGGAGTCTCTTTGCGTCTGTTGCTCCGATTTAAAAATAAGTCATGCTGAAGTCTTATTCCTGGGGAAAAGGGTGGCATTGCATCTGTCCTTTGAACTTTAAAAGTCAAGCATACCATTGACCTGTGTTTCTAAATAAGGCAACAAGATTTCGATGCTGATCGCCAGATTTCAAAAATTGTCAGTGACTAGTGTTTTTTTTCCTCTATTATGATACACCTCTCACTGTCTCACTATTAATATTTGTGATATAATTAAGGATTTCTCGGGGGAAAACACATACATTATTAGGCCAAGGGCATCTAGAATGAAAATATTTCTTGATGAATGAATATCAAAAGCAGAACAGGCATTAAGCAAAGAATCTCAAAAAAACAACAACAAAATTTTTTTTTTTTTGGATGGATTTTCTTTGTAGGAAAAGTATGGAGTCAGAGACAGAGCATAGCCTGGAGCTTTGTAAATGCCAGCCCCGGGCGACATGGGGGCCACAGCCTGCATTGTTGGGCTAAGGTAAAAAGTGAGATTTCACATTGGGTCTCATTAGGAACAAATAGACCATTCTGGAAACGGCAATTTCCGCTGGCTTTGAGTCCCAGCTTTCAGGAGACCAGTCCTGTACAGAACAGGGTCCACGGCCACCCACCAATTTTATCTCTTCTTAATTTGGGGTCTGGTCACTGTAGCATCGGATTAAAAAAAAACCCACAATCCTAATTTGAAGTCAAGCTGCCTTGTCTCTAGATGTCAGCTCTGTCACCGACCCATGTCGCTTTGGTCAACTTCCTTAACTCTTGTGGATTCTCTTAGTTCCAAAATGTCAAGAATAAGTCCCACCTCAACTGGTGTTTTCACGATTCGTTGACATTCCAAATATAAAATGCTGGGCTTGTTTAAAAAAAAAAAAATCAAACACACACCTTCAATAAATTGCTCATTCCACTTTTCATCCTCTCTGTGGAGAGAAACGGGATCACCTTTGGGTTGGCTCTCTGTGTCCGCGTCTGCTTCCTGACTGTGTACTAAGCTAGAATTGTAGTGTTTTTAGTTAAAAATAAAATAAAATAAAATAAAGCATAGTCTGCCTCGAAGCCACGTTCAGGGAAAGTGACTACTCAAAAAAGTGTTCCTCCACCTTCATTCCATTTTCAAAGTGTTGTGATATTTTTTAACAATATTAATACAATACCAGTAGCATGCGCTTATTGGGTTAGTCTGTATTTTATGACTTAGTATCGAATTTACGGCTTGTTTCCCCAGGACTGTCACGATTCATTTCTGTTCCCATTTTTTTCATCAGCTGGAACATTGTCGTAGGACTATTGTCTGCTCCTGATAAGCGGCCTCCGCTCTTATTATTTCAGGTCCGCTTATCGACAGTCAACGCATCTGCCCAAATTATTTTTTTAGAACAACTACGTGATCCATTTAACCCCTTGGCCACCAAAGGGCCCCTTCCTTTCAGGCACTTGGAAGAATTCTGGCACGGGACTGCTCTGTAGTCAGAGAATTAGACAGGCGGGCAGAAAAGGGGGCTGTCACTCTGTAAATACGGCGGGGCATGGCGGGGCTGGGCTGGGTGAGGTATGCCTTCACAGGGAGACTTGAAGCTAGAAATGTCTATTGGTCCTGACTCCTGACCTGGCCCAGGCACATGGCAGCGGGGCTGCTGCTGACTCTGGGAAGGGCTGGTGGAGAGAGAGAGAGAGAGGCTGGCTGGGAACTCCCAGGGAGCCCAGTGTCTTTGAAAATGACTGCCGATTTGGCCTAGTCTCAGCTGACTGCAAGAGGAAGGGGATGGCTGTAATAAAGCAGTTTAGTGGGGGAAGATATTGCTTCGAGCTCCCAAGGCCTCCCGTGTATTTTATGACAATATTATTCACTCCCACGTCCACACAGAGAGAGATGCGCATGTACACATGCACAGACATGCAAACGCTAACACGATCATCGGGATGTGTACAATGTAGGGGGCGGAGAAGGAGGTCTTTGTCCAAACCAGAGGTGTCCTGGTTTAAAGCTAAAATTCAGATGATCCCACAGCACTTTTGGATTTTTCTTCTGTTGTTGAGTAATGGGGAACGGCTGGAAGGAGCATGCCGACAGGCATGCCAACACGTGAACTGAAGGAGAGGGTTCTGTGGGCAGCCCCGCCCGCCGCTGGGGTCCTGGGTGGCTCTCCACAGACTTTCTAATTCTGTCACTAGGAATTAGTCTTTCTAATTCTGTCACTAGGAAGAGTGTTCGAGCCATGGAGATGCTCAAAGGCTTGGAATGCTAGGAATCCTTGGTAACTTTTCAGAGTGATGCTACGTTATAATACAAGTTCACGTTTATCCATACAATCTATTACAATAACATGTGTATTATATATAACATAATATAATGTATATCTCATGTCAGGGTAGTAGGTTAAAATGAATGATACGCCACTAAAATTTGCCATTAAAATATATGCTTTAAAAAATACGAAAATTCTCCACGTTCACGGGACAGAAGCAGGTGATGGCTAGGGAGGATTTTTTTTTGTTTTTTATAGGGGCCACCATTTGAAGAGCAAATATCCAAATCACGCATCAACATGAGGTTGAGAAAGACACTCTGCTTTACAAGGAATACGAAAAACTGGATTTTACTTGTGCAGTTTAGATCAGGAAGCGTGTATCAGCTGTTCAGGACGCTCATGGGTTTGTGCAATCCTTATCTCCACCTGGAGTGGTAGAGGAATCCTTCCCATTTTCTGGAGAATACTGAGGTCAGGGAAGCTAACCAGCGTGCCAAAGCCGCACGCTTGACATGAGTCAGCAGCACAGGAGACAGCTGACGCTGTAACTGAGCCTTTCAGATGTCTGCCTCTAATTGTATTCATTAAACTTCACAAATCCACTGTTTAAACCAACTTCCTCGATGCCGAGGCCCTTGAAAGCAGGATTTTGTGATGGAAAGTGCCTTCAATATTTTAGACACATTTCTAGTGGGAGTGTATATTTCTTTGCAACGCACTTGAACATTTTTTTATGAAGGTATTGTCGGCATACACTGGTACATTAGTTTCAGGTGTACAGCACAGTGATTCAGCATTTACCTACCTTACAGCGCATACACCCCGCTAAGTCCAGGGCCCATCTGCCACTGTGCAAAGTTATTACAATATTATTGACTATATTCCCTGAAGAGTACAAGTCTAAAAATAAAAATAATAATACCAGTTAACAATGCAGCATGCGCCTTGCTTGGGCTCTTGAAGACACAGGTAGGGAAAGTAGAGCCAAACTATCTTCCACAGGGAAGCGTTTCCCTTCCCGTCTCTCCTACATTGAGATCCAAACTCAAAGGTATTTCACCTCAAAATTTTTAAGGGAGATAATTCAGCCTTCCTTGAGAAAGTAACAGGATCTCCAATTGACTAATTACAGAGAGAATTGGGCACTCCATAAAGATCAAGGCCAAGCAGCTAATTACACCCACAAGTGGCTAACAGCAGCTACAATTAGCTGTTTATAGGAGCAATTATTGGTGTAGCCAATTTGGTACCCCCAAAATAATTACAGGTGCAGAAATCTCACGTGCCGTCAGAAAGGTTCCCTTTCAAAATGCTGGCCTTGTGGATGTAGATTTTTCCCATTCATTCTCCTAGACAGACAAATAACTAGACATATTCCAAAACTGAGATGCCAAAATAATATCCACTTTAACACTGTGTGTCATAAGTGTATTTTTATGCTTGAAAAAAGCCCATAATTAATTTACTTCAGATGGTCTGTTAATATTTGGAGCATTAGAAAGAATAGCACATTAAAGAAAGCTTAAATGTACCCATCTCCTTTCTACTTTCTGAGGAAAATTCACTAATAGTTTAAATTACGCTATATTTTAAAACATGTTCTGAAATGAGATCAAACTGTCCCATATAGTAGAAGTGTTATTGTTCAATTTCTGTGATTATTTCCTGACCTGAGTCAGTGTTCTTTCATGGATTCAATTAACATGTGTTTCTGGAATTCCTGATATATTCCAGTATTTTCTGGATGTGCAGACTGGAAAGCCACCCATGGGTGATTTTTAACTTTCCCAACTTCCTGAAATTTATATCCTACTCTGGGCAGCCTAGAAATTTAGTTGCAATAAGAATTTATTATTTTGGCTCAGAATTAAAGCCAATGACACAGTTTTCTTAATATATCTTTCCAAAATAAACAGATGTATACCTCCACCCCCAAACAAACAACAAAGTAGGAAAAAAAATTAAGTAATCACATTTGGATTCCAGAAGTTTTTCATTTGCCTTTCAAATTACATAATAATATGATTTTTTTAAGCTGCAGTTTTATCTCTTTAGATAGCAGGAGTTTCTCACTAAAAAAAAAAAAAAGGAAGAAGTAAATCTGGTTATTGTGTTATTCCACTGTGAATTATTTCAAGAAATATCCTCTTGGAGTCACAGTGGAGAAATTTGTCTATTCTCAGTCAACCGTGAGGCATTATTTTAAAGCTATCTCACCCTCGGTTTTGAGAAGGCAAGCACGAGACTTCCTGGGGCTGTGATGTATTCATGCCCGTCTATTTCCAGAAGTGAGTCAAGTTCATGGAAATATTCCAGGTCCTTTTGGTTCCATCATCTAGAGGAAGGATTGCTTGATCAGCACACAGGGTTATTTACAAGTACGGAAGGGAAGGGAAGGCAGGAAAATTCAATGCTTGGTCTGAGTGGAACCGCAATGATGCCATCCTGACCGATGCTACAGAGCTTTAGTGTGCTGGCTGTGCCTCTAATTCATTTCTCTGACCTTCCATGCAGAAGCAACAGGGTCTTCTGTGTGTGTGTGTGGGGGGGGGGGGGGGGGGGACCGAGAGACCCGGGCTTGAGCTGCGTTGCACAACTTACTAGCTCTGTGACCCCCTGTGAGTTCTATAGCCCCTTGGAGACTCAGTTTCCCTATTCATAAAACCTACAAAACAGAGATCCTAATTCCTTCCTCTTGGGTAGCTCTTATAAGCGAAATCATGCATGGTGTTTAGTAAGGACCTCAGCTTCTGTCTCCATGAAATAACAGAAACTTCATAATTTGTAACCTTTAAAAAAAATGAAATCAATGATCCCCCTAAAGAACTCCTAGACTCACCTTCTCTCTTTACAAAAAGTTATTCATAACAGCTCCCCCTGTTTGGATCCCGAGAAATGGACTATAAACCAGTTTACTCGTTCATGCATTGAACAGATCTTTATTTAGCAGAAAAATGATCTAAAATAACAGTTGTTGTGTGCCTGGTGCTTTTGTCAACGCCTTACATGGATTAGTCCCTTTAACCACCTTTGTGAAATAGGTACCTCTATTAGTACGTTTTACAGACGGGGAAACTGAGTGACAGAGAAGTGAAGTGCCTTGGTTAAAGTCATACAGGTGGCCCTGGCTGGTGTGGCTCAGTGGATGGAGCGCCATCCTGCAAACCAAAGGTTTACTGCTTTCGAATCCCAGTCAGGCACATGCCTGGGTTGTGGGCCAGGTCTCCAGGAGGGGGCCGCACAAGAGGCAGCCACACACAGTGATGTTTCTCTCCCTCTCTTTCTCCCTCCCTTCCCCTCTCTCTAAAAGTAAATAAATAAAATCTTAAGAAAAGAGTCACACAGCTGGAAAGTGGCAGAGCCAGGGTTTGAATCCAACAGTTGGGTGTTATATTATCTCTTATGTCTAGGTTGCTCAAGGGTCGGTCTTGGACATGTAAAATCCAAACGATTAGAAGAGCTGTGTCAAGTTTTTGTTTTGTTTTTATCCTTCCCCGAGGACATGCTTATTGATTTTAGAAAGAGGGAAAGGGAGGAACAGATAGAGGGCAAGAAACATGCATACATCCATGTGAGAGGCAAATATCGATCGGTTGCCCCCCAGCACCCTCCCTGACTGCGGACTGAACCTGTAACCCAGGCATGTGCCCTGACCAGGAATCGAACCCAAGACCTTCCAGTGTACAGGATGACACCCAACTGAGCCACACTGGCCAGGGCTCAGGTCTTTCTCTTTGTTGCAGAGAGATCACAGCAGTTCTTTGCCAGGGAGATGGCGCACTGTTAGAAGTGCCTTCCAAGCACAAGACTCATTGTGTGTACCACGTCCTTGTTATACCTGGCTGGCGTCTGTCTTTCCAGGTAGGCTGTTGCTTGGTGCACAGGTGCTTATTAAACATGTGCTGAGGGATAGAAACCGATCCAAGATGACAAAGACTCTCTCCCACTGCAGAAGCTGGAAAGGGACCTGATTTGCTGGCACAGCAACGTGACCCAGCTACCCTGGAAATACAGAAATAGAAGTTTGTAAAATACAGCACATTACCCTGTTCACTTCAGGCCTGACCTCAATATTTTATGCATTTAACATAGAGTTTCCTTTTGGGAGGAGCTCAATCTGTATTTTGTAAAAAAAAAAAAAAAAAAAACACACACACACACACAAAACCTCAAACTGAAGAAAAAGTTCACTGGATCCTTTTCCCGTCGAAAAGCCAGGAATACAAATTGTAGCATCTGTTTCCCATGCATATGGAAGCAGGCCGTGTATTAATAGGGAGACTGATTGTTGAGAAGCCAGAAAAAAAAGTGGCATGACTCTTCCGAGCTGGAGTTCCCCGCATGCAGTTCGGTACGGCTTAGTTCCGGTCTGGCTCCAGTTTCTCTCGCTCTGCTTTTGGGGAGATGATCATGTCATTGGGAACAAGCTGAGGTTCTAGGGGTCTGGCTTCCCCACATTCAGGTCAGCCTTGGCTCTGTCAGAAGCAGATCCGTTCTGAACTCTTTACTTTGTATGTTAAGTCAAATAACGTTCAGAAGGAGATTTGGGACTCCATTCACAAATCACTGGGCTGTTAGATCGAAAGGATTAAGCCATCCAAACAGCATCTAGTTACTAGAAATCCAGCAAACCCAGGAATCACCATTGGAGGCTGGAAACACTTTAATCCAACTTGGGTAACTCCCCCTCAGATACATTCCTGACCTAAGGAGAGACAAGAATGGCAATGAACTTGTTTCAACTGAGCGGACCTTTAGCCAACCAATCATTACCTACCTACCTGCCGAGTGGTAGGTATGTTCGTTTGCATAGCAAAACTAGTGGAGGACCATAAGAACTAGCAAAATACTTGTGACCTGAAAACGAAATTTCCTATTCATCAGTAATTTAAAATGATTACAACTGTATCCATTAAAAAAAAACAACCAGATATGTACTTTTTTCAAATTCGAAAAGACATAGCCACCAATTTGATCTGAGCCAGTACTAGGGATTGGAGATACTGACAAGATTTTCTCTCCTTGCCAAATACTTTTGCCAAAAGTCAAAAGTGACTACTCGTGTTTGTTCCCGTGATGGGCATACCCCCTGTTTTCAAGAGCAGGGTTCTTTATTAGTGATTCTAGCCCCTACTTCGGGGAGTCCAACACAATTGTGTGTTTTGGTCTCAGTTTTCATTCTGTTTTCAAATTCGTCCGCGACCCATGGACTATGAAGCCCTCCCCTCCATTACCTAATTTTAAGAGCCTTACCTAAGAATAGAAGCTAACTGCCCACCTCAAGAGTGAAACATAATGGTAGCTCTTTCTCTAAGAGATCATTCAAAATTCAGACAATCCTACAAGAGATACAATTATGTCCCCCACCTTGGGCTATACTTAAAAAAATTCATGGCTACCTGCTTGCCCAGAGATTCCAGCATGTGAAATGCAAGGTCCCTTACAATCCTGCCTCTACCTGAGGGCCAGCACACACTGTCTTGTCCTTCTTAATACACAAGTTGTATGCATGACACTTTCTCTGCTTGTGTTTTTACTACGTGGGTGCATATAAAACCTCACCTCTTTTATCTGCTTGGCCAGTATCTGCTCACACTGCTTGGCCCATTTTTTAAAAAAATGACATATAATGCACCTATAAAATTGTGTGCGTTGAAAGTGTGCAATGTGCTGGTTTGACACATTCCCCTGTTGTGATATGATCATCACTGTAGCCTTAGCTAATGCCTCTACCAAGTCACAAAATTATCCTTCCTTCCTTTGTTGTGATGAGAATATTCGAGGTCTCGCGTCTTCGCAGTTTTGAAGTAGGAATGCGGTATGGTTGGCTGTAGCTACTACTAGCCCGGAGAAATGCATTAGGCTCCATGAACTTGGGTCAGCCCCTGGTGGGCGCCTACCTTGGCTGGAACAGGGAAACTGCCTCCCTTGGGGTCCCACACTTGGCTGGACCACCCACTGACAGGAAGTGCTGGCGTTCCTTGCTTGCATGGGTCTCAGGGAACATCTGGCTCCAGGAGCTAGAAGCCTGAGCTGGGCATCTGGAAAACCACCAGGGTTTCGAGCATCCCGTTGACTGTGTTTGCAAACATCTGGAGATGGTCAGCGAGTTCACAACCGATTCTGTCCAGAAGACGACACGAAACAAAATGAATGTTTTGGGGACTGTTTGCGCAAAATTAGTTGTCATTTCACCCAGAAGGGGGGAAATAATAATAAAATGAAGATCACTCCCTGTTCTGATTGGGGTTCTCCTGGGAACCAATGGAGAGTCTGACTTGGAATATAAGTGGCAGATTTATTTTTCTTTGTGGCCTTAGTTCCCCAGGAGGTTCATAAGAAGGCCAAGCGAGCCTGTTTGGGAGCATTTTAGTTTCCTGTTTTATATCCATCATTGCTTTCTTTAAATCTTAACTCTACCTGAGTGGGAAGATAGGGGGCGCCAACGAGCGTTTACTGAGCACCTTGCCCTGGCGCCCAAGTGGTGCAAATAAATACTTTGCATGTGTTCTCACTTTTTTTAAAAAATATATTTTACTGATTATGCTATTACAGTTGTCCCATTTTCCCCCCTTTATTCCCCCCCACCCTGCACACCCCTTTCCCCCCCCCACACCCCCTCTTTAGTTCATGTCCATGGGTCATATATATGAATTCTTTGGCTTCTATATTTCCTATACTATTCTTAACCTCCCCCTGTCTGTCTTCTACCTACCATTTATGCTTCTTATTCCCTGTACCTTTTCCCCCTCTCTCCCCACCCACCCCCCTGATGATAACCCTCCGTGTGATCTCCATTTCTGTGATTCTGTTCCTGTTCTAGTTGTTTCTTTAGTTTGTTTTTGTTTTAGGTTCAGTTATTAATAACTGAGTTTGTTGTCATTTCACTTAGCATAGCCTTCATTTGTTTATCTAATTTGTGACCAAATTCAGCCAGTTCTGTGAGCATCCTGATTCCCAGTGTTTTGAACTGTGCATCTGATAGGTTGGCTATCTCTTCGTCACTTAGTTGTATGTTTTCTGGAGGTTTGATCTGTTCTTTCATTTGGGCCATTTTTTTTTGGTCTCGGCGCACCTGTTACGTAGTAAGGGGCGGAGCCTTAGGTGTTCACCAGGGCGGGGCAGCCACGTGGCTGCGTGGCGACGCTGTACATGGGGAAGCATCCAAGAGGGAACAGGGCCGCTGGCTGGTCTCTCTGCCAGTTTTCAGTCACTTCCCCCACTGCCCACAGTCAAATTGGACCCTTCTGGTGCTGACTCCCAGGTGGGTGGGCCTGTGTACATTCTAGGACCCTGTGGTCTCTCCAATGGACCCTCCTGTGAGGCTGGGAGTTTCTCCTGCTGCTGCCTCAACCCCCACAGGTGTTTTCAGTCAGAGGTTTGAGGCTTTATTTCCCCGTGCTGGAACTCTGGGTTACGTGGTCTGTCTCGCTCCCCAGCTGTTCCTCCCAGTTCATCTGCACGTGGATGTGGGGCCGCCTCGTCTGCCAGCCGCCACCTTGCTGCGAGTCCTCTCCACCCGGCTGCCCGTCTCCACCCCTCCTACTGGTCTGGGTAAGTGTCTCTTCTTTATCTCCTTGGTTGTTGGACTTCCATACAGTTCGATTTTCTGTCAGTTCTGGTTGTCCTTTGTTTTTCAATTTGCTGTTGTCCTTCTTTTGGTTGTGCGAGGAGGCCCAGTGTGTCTGCCTACGTCTCCATCTGGGCTGGCAGTCCTGGTCTCACTTTTGAGACAACCCATTGGGATGGCGTTGAGTGTATCAGGTGCTGCTGGGTCCCAACCATGGGCTAACCTGGGGACGTTGAAGTGATGTGGTCCGCCCCAGGAAATGAATTTGTTTTTATGGCCTGGGGTGAAGCTGAAAGGAAAAACATTTCGAAAAAGCGCTCTAGACTATTCCAATTTGCCTTAGGTTGGGACTGTCTAAAAGAACAGAAAACATTAATAAGGCTTATTCCTCTTCTTCGCCAATTTCAACAACTTAAAAGGGCGTTTTCTATCAGTCACGGTCGATGAGGACTAGAAAAGGGCCCACTGTCGCATAGATTGCCGCGTCAAGCGTGCAGGGTATAAACATCTGGAAGAGCGTGGTGGAAACCGTGCCTTTTAGATGCAGTAAAACTGCTAATCTTACTTGCCTCAAATACGTTTCTGTCCGTGAGGAAGCCAAGTCTCTCATGGTAACAGGACTTGGGGGCCTTTAATTGCACAAGCTCTGCAATAAGCCCACGAAGATGGCACTTTGGCAGGGCGCACGCCAAAGGGTTTCAGAGATTGTAAACACACAGTGTACCTAGAGCTGCGGCGGACCACGCGGTATTAAGCTGCTGGCTACATACAAATCCCTCAGAGGCAGACTCACGGCCTCTGCATGGGCACTCCCGGTGGAACCCCTGGTAGGTGTGTCCTGTTTATCTTCAGGAGCCAATAAAGGACAGTACGTGTTTTAATCACTTCCCTGCGAAGACTTGGGTTTAAATTCAAATCCGACTTAAACGTTGCAGCCCTGTTTCTACTTTAAGGCCTGGCGAGTCTTTTTCAATTCTTCGGAAAATGAATTAAGGTGTATAAAAAAAGATAAGCAACAGCGTGTGACTTTCTTGGCATGACTGCCGAGCAGGAACACTACGGATAATTGGCTATCATGGGGCCAGCGTTCCCATCACGATATTTAATGCAAGTGTGCAGACTTTCATCCAACAATGAACTGAGGGCATGAAATCCAATTGTTATGGAAGTCCAACCTTGGCTTCTCACTGAAGGGGAAACAACAAGGTTGATCGAAGTAAAAACTTTGAGTTTTCATATCGGGTTCATGTGTGGCTCTTACTATAAAACAGCCAAGCATTATTTCTTACTATTGAAGTAGGGTCTCCAGCGTAGAAGGGAATCCCTGAATTGTTCCTGAAACACTTTATTTTTCTTCTCTTAGGGTGGTATTTGTTTCCTTCTCAATTCATTGCATTTGGAGTGCTTGTAAGAGATTCCTTAAGTGTATTGGAATGGGCTCTCTGGAATGGGGCCTGGGGATAGGCATGCTCAGGCTCTTGCAATAAAACAAGAAAAGGAAATAAGTTTCATTACTTATTGAAAAAGAAGAGCTAAAAGAATCTTTATTGGCAAAAGACATGATTACATACTCGGTAAACCTAAGAGAAGCCACAAGTATCTATTAGAATTAATGAGCACCAGGGATGTTTATAGCTTCCCTCTTAAAAGTGCAAGGACAGAGGGAAAAAAAAAATGGACTCACAACAACACAACAGAAAGTAAAATTCCAAGAAAGAAATTTAACCAGAAGTCATAGGATTTAATTGAAGAAAATGTCAAAAATCTTATTGAAGGTGGAAAACAGGAAACAAGTTAGAAGAGTTAGTCATACTTTCATTGTTCAGGATTATAGAAGGTCAGATGTTTTCAAGTTAATATATTGATCTGAGGTCATTCTCATTAGAAGTCCCATCAGTTGTTTTGGAGGATGAGTAAGGAGTGTGACAGAAGAGATTTGAAGTTCACATGGAAAAAATAAATATTGAAACTAGCCAAGAACATTTTCCAAAATAAAGGAAGGATAAAAATAAGCTAATTAAACATTCGATGGATATTTGAATAGCCTTAGCGTGGGAAAGGCCTTTTCTTAAGAAACGAAGAAGCTCTCAAAGAAAACAGATGTAGCCTGGTAAGAGACACTTGCAATACACAGGACTAACAAAGACAACCTAGAAAGCCCTACACATTTATAAGAGAGACAAACAACTTCATAGAAAAATAGGAAATAGCCCTGGCTGGTGTGGCTCAGTGGATTGAGCGCCCGCCTGCGAACCAAAGGGTCACAGGTTCAATTCCCAGTCAGGGTACAAGCCTGGGTTGTGGGCCAGGTCCCCAGCTGAGGGTGTGTGAGAGGCAACCACACATGGATGTTTCTCTCCCTTTCTTTCTCCCCCCTTCCCCTCTGTAAAAATAAATAAAATCCTAAAAAAAAAAAAATAGGAAATAGATATTAGCATAGAGTTCAAGGAAGAGGAAGCCCTGGCCGACACTAAACTTAATAAGCACTGCTGTTTACCCCCACACCGGGGTACTTAGTAAGCCCCAGTTCTCTCACAGCGAGAAAACTGCCAAGGAGACCAGGACACCTTCAACCTTCTTATGGGCAAAATGAAAACAGCAACAAAAATAATGTACAAAGCCGTCAAATAGAACGCCATGAAGGGTGTGGGCAAATGGTACTCTTCTGTGTTGCTGATGGAAGCGTAGATCATCACCGTATTTTTTAGGAAAACCATCTAGAAATTCTTTTAAATTCGAAAGCACCCGTTCCCTTAGACCCCGCAGTTCTGTTTTCGGAAATTTATGCTTTTGAAATAAAGGCCTCAGTCTGTGAGGGCTTCTGCATACGAGAAAATCTGAAATTGCATTATTTTCACTTGCAAAGAAAGACAAATGCAAGAAAATACAGACAGACAAAGCATCCTGAACAGCCAGTCAGAGCGACATCGTTGAGTAAGTGATGCTGGGTGGGAAGTCAAGTCCAGGAACATGTGTAAAGGGCCCACGGACAAAGGCAGTGGGGGGGTGGGGCAGAGATTGAATGAGGGGGACGGGCAGGACAGGGGAGAGTAACGGGGGAGAAATGGGGACAACTGTAATGGAACAACAGCAAAAAATTTTAAAAAGAAGAGAATGTGTTCTACTCCTATCTTTTGAGGTAGATAATGCCCGTGACAGTGCTAAGTGACAAATTAGTTCCAGAGTGGCATGGGTAATAGGACTCCAGGTCTGTGAGGACTTGACATGGCATATATGTTTGCATATGTTGGATGTGAACGTGAAGAAAGGTGTGGATAAATTCAGAGGTGGCTTGATTGTCACATGGACGTCAATAACGCAGAATCGGCCCTGGCTGGTGTGGCTCCGTGGACTGAGTGCCGGCCTGCAAACCAAGGGGTCTCTGGTTCCATTTCTGGTCTGGGGCACCTGCCTCAGTTGTGGTCTGGGTCCTCGGTGGGGGGGCGTGTGAGAGGCAACCACACATTGAGGTTTCTCTCCCTCCCTTTCTCCCTCTGCCTCTCTAAAAAATAAGTAAATAAAATCTTAAAAAAAAAAAAGAACATTAACAATGCAGAATTAATTGTAGGGGGTCTGGATGAGAAGGTTACATTTTAAAAAAAAATAGTCATTACAATGAATCCCAATTCAAACGTTAAGAGAATGGTTAGCTAAGAAGAGAAAGTTGGGGGTCGTTCCCCAGGTTAGGGGAACAGCCTCGAATAAAAATGGAAACGCATTTGGAGTGGGACAAATATGGACAAGGAACCAGCCTGGCAGGGCAGCCGGGTGACTTTGGTTTGGGACTGAAACCTCAGAGGTTGACTGCTTTTCAGCCACGGAGATGCCTGCTCAGATGGGGTTTCCAGAAATGATTCTGACAGTGGAGCAGAGGGTGGCCTGAAGACGGCTTGTCACAGTAGGTCAGTTACAATGCTGAAGGGCCCTGGCGGGCACATGGGCACAAGGCCACAGCAGGACATGAAGGACCGAGTTGGAGGCAAAACCTCCAGGCCCTGGAGATTAGCTGGACGTGGGTGATAAGTCTGAGTTAGATGGGGCACGCGGCTGGATGCTACTGCATCACCAGAGGCAGGACCGGGTCAAGGCAGAGAACGGTGGCTTGTGTTTGGCTGTGCGGAAGCGACTCTTGTTTTCCCGTGAAACGCGCGGCCTCCTTGGCCTGAGTGCGTCGTCTGCTCTGATAAGTGGCATTTTTGGAGGACTTGATACTCGTTTGGAAGGTCCGGTTCTGATGTGTGAGCTTACAGATCGGTTGTCTGGCTCTACGGTCACGCTCCCGAGTCTGGGAGGGAAGGCCAGCTCCAGCGCCGTGTCCCGGCCCTGCGGGCTCTCCTGCGCATCTTGGAGACAGCCGGCATGTCCACGGCTCAGTGTTGAGGTGGCTTTTACCGCAGCCGCTCCCATTTCAGCTCCGCTAAAGCAGGACCCTCACCCCCCACACCTTCCATGTCTTCCCCAGAGGAGCCTCCGCGTTACCCGGCTGTGCCCGGGGGACCCGGGCTGAGCGCGGCCCCGCGACTCAGAGCGCAAGCCTGCGTTATCAGTGTCTGCCTAGCAACGGAAAGGTGACACGTGGGGCCTGCGTTGCCACCCATTTCCTCTTGATGAGAGGAAGGGATTCTCCTGCGAGTTATTACCTGAAATAATACCATATGGTAAAATGTAAACAACATCTGCATATTCATGTAATAATTTCATCTGTTTAATTAGTTCCAGCAAAGCAGTTTACCCTCCGAGGCCCTCCGCTGTCATCTCGGCGCTCATACATCCAGGGCCGACTGTCGGGCTTGACAGCCTTCTATTGTTCATTCTCCGCGTGCGCATCAGCAGTTACTGTAAGCCAGTCTTCCGAGGGGTGGGGCGCCTGTCCCCGCCGATCCAGATATGGGGTGGGGGGAGCTGTCAGCTTGGCAGAGGGCTACTAAAGACGGGCTTGACGGCCAGGTGATGCTGGGAAAAGGCAGGCCGATAAGATTAGGCATTTCCTGCACTTTCCTCATTTGGATGTGAGTTTCAATGAGCTCTTGTGGTGAAGGGGGTCTTCACCCTGAGCCCTGGGGGGGGGGGGGAGACGTCTCAGACCAATGACACAGCAGAACCAGGCCCCCTCTTGTTCTGCTCCATCGCCGGGCATTTGAGGCTAAACACGGGCCCTGCAGGCTCAGGTGGAGCCCGCTGATGTGGTGGAAAGAAGGTGCACATTTGGAAGCGAGTACACACATACACTCACACGCACTATGGCAGTGTCGGGCTGTCCTTTTCAATTTCAGTCAGTCAGTCTGAAGCGGGGCCTCCGATTCTGTGGTTCTAACAAGCTCTCGGATGATGCCCAGGCCGCTGGTTCATGGACCACACTGTGCAGGGCGGGGCTTGGGGCACTGTAGCCATTCTGCGGAGAACAAAGACCACGGCCAAGGGTAGCCAGCTCATTCAAGGTCGGATGAGACTAGAACACTCACTTGATTTGAAGCCCACGGCTCTTCACTTATGGCTGTTTCTCTCTCCCCCCCCCACCCCTTCTTTCTTTTTCTTCATTCTTTTCCCTCCTTTCTCTTTTCTTTCTCTTTCTCTCTCTGACATGTGAACAGAAAGTGTTGAGCTGGTTTTCTTAAGCAGCATATAATTATATATATATAATTACATACGTGTGTGTGTGTGTGTGTGTGTGTGTGTGTGTATAATTAGTCTCTCGATGGTCACCAATTTCTTTTCAATGTCTAAGCTCAGGCAGACATAAGAAGAAAAGAGAACGAGGCGGTGAACTTGAGCGCTATAGTAGTTGCTTCGTCTAAGAATTCCGGGGAAGTGCTAGTTCTAGGGATGGGCGGTTCTTACGTCAGGGAGTCTGAGACCAGCTGGAAGCCAGGAGATGTCTTGAATCAGGGCTGCGACATCCCTATCAAATCTCTGTCCAGATTTGGTGTGAGCATCTTTCGTAAAGAGGGGAACAACGGATTTTTAAGACTTACCTTGCATTTTGTGACTCTCTTTCTTATATTGACCCCAAATAGTCCCACTGTTTGCAGGTGATTCCACTCTCTCGAACCATCAGAGTTCTCTGAAACTGGATGCAAAATTGGTAGAGATATGCTTTTTATTAGGAAACGGGTGATCCCCCAAAAGGTAAAATCATAGAATTAGAGTTGAGTGATTTCATTCATCAGCTTTGTATCAACATATTCATTTTCAAACTAATGTTATTTTTTTAAAGATTTTGTTTATTTTCAGAGAGAGGGCAAGGGAGAGAGAAAGAGAGGGAGAAAAATATCAATATGTGGTTGCCTCTCGCGTGCCCCTAACTGGGGACCTGGCCCACAACCCAGGCATGGGCCCTGACTGAGTATCAAACCAGCGACCCTTTGGTGTTATTTTTAAAATATCTTTTTAAAATTTCTATACCATAGCCACTTTGTCATGGATCTGGTTGATTTCCACCCAAAATTCTCTTGCTAAATATGAAGTATATCAGGGACCCCCATCTTTGCCGTATCAAAATAACTCTGCGTGGAGTTGTTTCAAAGAAATGTTCAAAGGAGGTCTCCGAGTCTGCTTAACTCATACCGGATCTTATGCAGGGTTTTCAAGGGGAGCAATCCTAGGAAGTTGCCTTATGTAATTCAGTTGTTGTAGATAATTCGCTGGTAGATCTACCCAGGTTAAAGATTGAGTTCTACTCCTACAAATGGAGAGAGTCCCTATCGAAGCCGAAAAGACACCTAATTAAGCTATTTTTGAGCTTTTATTCGGTCAATGCTTTAGCTTTCTCTTCCCCACCCCCTACCCCCATAATCTTGACAAAGGGAACCCCCGTGTCCTGATTTGCTGGTCTCTGACTCACCCAAGGGTCTCGCTGAGCCATTGGCTGTAATCAATAACTAATTATTAAACCAGCCATTCTTTCCAGGGCTCCTCGTTCAAAAATTGCTTTTGGCTGAAAGAGAAGGAAAAAGGTCATCACTTTGACATGGCCGTGAGTCTTTCAAAATCCAGTGGGCCATCCAATTGAATGACTGTCCTAAAGTAATTGATATAAATTTGAACAGAAGCATGCTTGTTACTGCAGAATCTCATAATGATATCCTTGGCAAGAAGGCGTCAGGGAGGGGAAAAAAAAATCCCAACACCAATTACAAAGCATCCACATACCACTTTAGAATTGGACACTGGAAAAAATAAGAGTTTTGGTGGGTTTTGTACGGCCGGACGGGCTTTGATGGTATTTTCAGACTTCTTTTAGGGGCACTATTGTCAACACAGTCACTCTTTCCTACTTTTTTAGAGTTATAAAAGAGTGTCCTTTGACATATTATTTAACTTCTGTACTGATTATAACTTGCAAAGCCTTTGAAGTGACAGCCGTCATTTCTTTGTTATCTAAGGTCTTGGCTTGGGCCACTCAGGTAAGATGTCGCTTTCTTCTTGATACGACTTTGAAAACTGAGATTCTAAAAAATGAGCACAAAAATACTGTAAGCATTAAAAAAAAAAAAAAAAAGATCAATCGTTTCTTCCAATCACCATGCCTCCTTCCCCCATCACTTGGGGGATGACAAGAAAAGGAAAGATAGAGCTTCCTGCGTAAAATCTTTTCTGCTTGCCTATTGACTTAGAACTAAGATTAGACCAGGGCATCTGATACACAGGTTTGTTTTGATGGAAATCTAAGGATTGGAGACACAGGTCTTAACGGAGCTGCAGCGTGAGAAATATACTCACTCCTCAACTAATTTGGGGGGGAAAGTCCAGGGTTTCTAATTGTGCTTTAGGTATGAACGTGTCCTCCAGGGACCACACTCCCCTTTTCTTGGTGACTTGGTAGCACGGTCCCATCAGGCTGGGGTGCCCTCTCCTCCACCTCAGCCATTTCCTGTGTGTTTATTGGACTCGAGACTGAAGTTCCTAGGATTCATTCTTCACAAATACTCTCTGCCTTGTTCCGAGGGAATGTCTTGGAAGTTCATATGTACTGCATTTATTTCCCATTGTAGTAAACTGCTTAAACTCGTCACATTATTTGTCCAATTTAAAAAACAAATTTTTTTTTTCCCAAAGAATGGCGTCTATTGCGGAAGTAAGGGCCAGCAACAACCCCTTTTTGCAATGTCTCAGTTGATTCTCTTGGTACTCTGCAATGTGACCTAATGCTGAAAAACCTTTGAAATGTTGTTAATGAAACAAACCTCATTTAAAAAGTTAAACTCGGTGTTACCTTAGATATCCTTTGTGTGACATTTGTCTGGAGAGCGAACTCACTTGGTCACAAGAAAACACTGAGTGCCACTGAGTTACGATGGCCACAGTCAACCCTGGTCAACACCGAGTCAGGAAGAAGGCCTGGCCCTTGGCTTGTCACTTTGCGTTTCACCTCAGAGCACAGGAGGGCGCAGACTTGATGGCGATGTTACGGGTGAGGAAAGGGAGACCTTTCATTGTGACGGAATTGCTCAAGGTCCCAGAGATCATGAAGGGCAAGGTGTGGCTTTGAACCCAAACGTGGGTAAGCCCAGAGCCTGTCGCCCACAGTGACATCCTGTCACTGTGCTCACAGCCGAGGACTCTGGAGGGTCAGTTACTGGGAGAGGCCAGGGGCTCAGGGACAGATACTGCTTTGAGCAGGACCCCTGCACCAGTTGCCCAAGGTCTATCAGGAAATGTGGAAGTGCTAAATACATTTTAAAATTCTGGGGTTCCCCTGGTGTCCTTTAAGAGCAGAACAGACCTGTTGTTTCAGAGAAAGAGTTTGTGGGGCGATATTCAGGGAGAGGAATGGGAGGCTGTGATAGAAAATGAGATTTTATAAGGGTTTTTTTTTTTTAGCAGTTCTTGAGTCCCTACGATGGTAGGTCCTGGCTTCCCAAGACTTTGGGCATTCATTCTTCTGTGCTTCTCCAAGGTTAGCTACACACGGCTTTTTATTTGTTTATAGTTTTTTGCAGTGTTTTTCTCTGCTTGCATGATAAGATCACCTGGGGATCTTTTCTAAAGCACCGTTGCTGGATACCCCTGCATAGCTCTTATTTGATTTCTCCAGAGCTGGGAATGAGGCCCGTGTTTTAAATCAGGAGACTCTCCTAAGCGGTCAGAGCTGAGCCTCGCTGCCCAGCCCATGAATGCAAAACATCGAATGATCAGGAGAAGCCAGTGATGGTAATTTCTAAATATTGACATTAATTCAGAGACAGGACATTAACTCAGTGACTATTTACATAAATTATATGCATGTAAGAACATTTATGTACTTAGTATTCTAAAATTAAATTTCTGGTAACACTGAAGAAGTACCATCTATTTTGTATCTAATGCAATGCATTACTATTTTATGCATTTATGAGAGTTAATTTTCGCAATTGGAGAATAGTATCTATTGCAAGCACTTCTTAACTCTGAGTTTGAAAAGTCTTGAGATGCCATCTAAAAATACCTGAGTTATGTGAGAGAACGCACAAGGACCCGAGGTGAAATGCTAATGAAATGTTAAGAGTTCAAAATAGATCCTGAGGAAATGAAATTCCTCAATGGGTAGAGAATATTAAAGAAAATAAAGAAAAACAATAGGAAACGAGAAGGGGAGAGAAACACCAGTGGAATATGTCCTGGATTCGCATAAATGAGCGCGGTAAAATCAACACGGAGGAGCGAGATGTGAGAAATATGATTTCCAGCAGGGAGCTCGGCGAGATATTGGGGGCAAGAGTTTAAACCCATCAAATAACACACCGACCGCTATCCTGAAGAAGAGGGTTCACTCGACCCGCTGCCGGAGGCCCCTCTTCCTTTATGAGAGTCGCTCACAGCTAAACACCAGCTGAGCCGCCAGAAGCCCGTGGGTAAGGGCAGCGAGGCCCAGAAATGCTCTCCAGTTCAGAGAGGCTGAGACCTGGTCACCAGCTAGATCCTCAGCATCCGTATCACTAGCTTCACGAAATATTATAGATAAGGAAAAATGGGCGTGTTCATCGTGTATTCATTAATATCGCATTAGTTACTGTTGGTATCTGGGCACTGCCCATTATACCAGCTGGAGCCAGTTGGTAATTATTAGATTTGTTTGTTTACTTGTTGTTGCTTTTTTGTCTGCTTCCCCGATAGACTATACGTGTCCTGAGAACACAGACCATGCATGTCAGTCTGGTTCTCTCTTTTCTCCTTGATTTGAGAGATGGAGATCGATTTGTTGCACCACTCAGTTACGCACTCATTGGTTGATTTAGGTGTGTGCTCTGGCCAGGGATCGAACCCGCAACCTTGGTGTATCAGGACGACTCGCTAACCGACTGAATTACCTGGCGAGGGCCTGAGTAATCGTACCTATTACCAAAGATTTCAAAAAAACGGTTTTAACATAAGTTGCTGACTTATCCACATACACTGCGCTGCTTTCGTAACTGTAGGAATGTTCCCGATTTCCTAAAAAATTCTAGCTCTGGTCCGTTATAGAAACCAAAAGCGTAACACACTTGGTGGGAATGACAAAGGACAAAGCGCTGGGGCATCTGGGCCCAGGGAAGCACCACATCCACCGTGTTATTTCCGTCTCATTCGGCCATCAAAATAGGAAGGCACAGAGACTTGCCGTTACATTTTTAACCTCCCCCCTCCCAAATTCTTCATACGGTTTCTTCGGGGACAGTTCAGGGAGGGCCGGAAGGACTCTTTGTGGATTTACAATATATTCAATTATATCGGCTCCTAAAATTATAACTTGGAAGTAGGCTCTGCGTTGGCCTTTCTCATTTGAATTCTTTGCAGGGGGTGGGGGGTGGGAACTCAAAGGGCAAATAAATGCATGTAAACCAGCCTCCCGACAACAAAATAGAATCAGCCCATTGCCATTTCCGCTTACAGGGCGACCTTGTTTGGGGGCTCTGCTACTTGGATTTAGATCTGAAAGACAATTCTCGGCTTCTCTTTGCCCTTTCTCAATCAATCAAAAAGAGTCATGGAAATAATTATTAGGCTGGATAATTATTTTACAGAATAGAAGGGGCTTTCCTTGTCCATTTACATTTCAGCGCCATTCATTACCTCCCGGAATACTAATCAGGGTGCTCAGTCTCCATCCCTTGTTTTAAGGCACTGGGTCACCTGGGGAGACCTGAGGAGGAGTCTGAGCATTTTGTAAAAGAAACCTTCCCCAGAGAGTATTCAATAAGAAAAGCCAGCCCAGGGCCATGGCACCTTGCATTTCGGTCTAAAGAGGAGAGGAGAGGAGAGGAGACTCCACCCTTGCCTGTCTACTCCCAGGAGTGCTGAAATAGTAGTGGATCATCCGGTGCTTTTCCTGAAGGTGGACGACTCTGTAGTTGGGGTGTGAGTAGAGACATTTGGGAGTTTCACAGGATGTCTCACGACTTCGTATTTTTTTTTCATTCTCTCACGAGCCAGCATCAGGCTGCAGAAGCAGAGTTTTTTCCTCGCCATGATAGTTTCTATCTTCGCCCAACACAAACTGCTGGAAGGCTCCGTTTCATTTTTGTTCAGCTCAGTGTAGCTGAGGCCCCTTTATCGCCGATGACTCTGATGGTTGGAATCTGTCATCTTGAACGGGGACATGACTCAGTCTGCCGAGCCAGTCGGTGAGGAGAACCCCAGCCTGGTCTCCTGTGAAGCAAGATTTCCTTTACTTTGGATCATTCCAAAAAAGCTGCAATGGGTGCAGCGATCTGGAATGAGATGTGAGATCCAGGGCAGGCCTTCCTCCCTCCATCCTTAGTTAAGCAGGTCTAGTATTTTCTCCTCTGCAGCTTTCTCTAGGGTCTCCAGTTCAGGACCAAGGAACATTGACAGCTGCAACATGGGGTGATTTTGGACTTAACATTGGCCTTCTGGGCAGAAAGCCTGGACAATTGCAAGGCAGGACCTCACCCTCCAGGTGACCTTTCCTTTCCTCCCTTAGCAGACTGATGGTCACGTGGTTTGGACCCTCCCCCGACCTCTTCTGCCCTGGCATGTCACTAGTCACGTGGTAGTCAGGGATGTCCAACCTTTTGGCATCTCTGGGCCACACTAGGAGAGTTGTCTTGGGCCACACATTAAATACGTTGCGACACATAATCACAAACAAAAATCTCATCGTGTTTTAAGTAAATTTACGATTTTGTGTTGGGCCATATTCACAGCCACCCGTGGGCCGCAGGATGGACACCCCTGTGGGAGACCCTCTTAGAGAAAGAACAAGGGGACTGGAGAATAGCCTCATGCCACTCCCATGCGAGACCTTGCAGGACCACTCCCTTAAGCATTAAGGCCTAGAGGAATGTTTTAGCTCCAGACTCGGAAAAGCAGCAAAACCAGACAAGGGACTCCATGGCTTGTATCAGGACCAGGGACATCAACCCCCCTGGCGCTGACCAATCGGTACAGGCCAGGACCACCCTGAAAAAACACACCTGGAAAGGTAATGAATATTCAATTGAGATCGTCCCCTAAGACCTCCAGATAAATAGCCACAAGACAAAGTTGAGTCCAATGCTTGAGTGCATTCTCTCTCTCTCTCTCTCTCACACACACCTGTACTTTCCCTCCTCTCCTTCCCCAAGATGCCTGACCCTCTTCAATTCTTTAAGAATGGAACTGTTGAGATAAATAATGAGTTCACACTTCTGCAGCCCCTACTATGCGCCCCCACTCTCTTTAAAGCACTTTTTACTCATTAAGTCTTTGAATCACCAGGCCAGCCCTGTGAGGTAAGTGCTGTTAATAGGCCCATTGCCCAGAGGAGGAAATGAGTGGGGAGAGACGGAGGAGACTGCCTAGTCCACGCTGCTTAGCAAAGCACTGCTAGCTCCGCTCGTGGCAGGAACGTCCCTTCTACCCCTGGGGCTTTCTTGGGATCTGAGCCACGCTTATTAAATATGTGCAAAGCGGGTTTGGAACCACGGCTGTCTGGCTTCAGAGTTCCTGTTCTTAATCGCAGCCACATGCTGCCAAAGAGAATTAATCACTAGAAGCCTTAGACAGGTATCGTTGGCCTCCAACAGATATATTTGCAGAAAGATCAAGTCTGACGTGTGCGTAATAGGATGACTTAGATCAAATTGATCCTGTTAATTATGGGACTTACCATACATGGTATTCTTTTTTTTTCACTTGTAGGAATGAGCGAGCTGAGGCTCAGAGACGTCCAGACCCCTCCAAAGGTCACACAGCTATCCAGCAGGAGTCTGAAGACCACACGGAGCCTGAGATCTAGTGAGTGCCCTCTGCTCACTGCAGACACCTGTAAATTAAGAGTCATGGAAGAGACAGTTCACGCCCTGACTCTTAATTC
>VMDR010004740.1:33649-57380 GCA_007922815.1 Macrotus californicus
CCGTATAGGGTCTTCTCGCTGCTATAATGATATCAGTTGCAACAAGTCCAAGGCCTGACCTCATTACACGGGTTTAATTGCATTGTTACAGAGCCTCACTTTCCCTCTCTGGCCTCTTCCTCTTTATGACAGCTTTAGAAAGGGATTTCAGCTCAAGGTCAAAGGAAATTAATTACTGCTTTCTTAATCTGGGCTCATCTACATTTAGAAAACTTGGGGCTTTCCACCAACCTATTCTTGTCTCCTGCTCCTGCAGACCCAAACTTATACAAGTAACATCTCAGACCTTTGTTTAAAAAGAAAAAAAAAAAAATGCACAAGAACCCTCAAACAGCCCATATTTAATAAGTGCGGATCAGATCCCAAGAAAGCACCAGGTGCAGGAGGGAAATCCCTGCCATTTAGCCAAGATAGCGATGCTTCAGAAGCTGAGAATTATCTTACGCGGGAAATCGCATCCATAATTAGACTAAAGGCCATTCCTGGGATGTTAATGATGCCAATACGGTAATGCGGTACAGAACGCTCTAATCTAAGAGGGCCGTAGGTGTGTGTCACAATGCACAATAGCATGGTGTCGCTACAGATACTGATTGATTTATTTTGAGAGAGAGAAGAAGGGAGGGAGAAAGAGAGGGAGAGAGACGTCGATGTGCGAGAGAAAACATTGAAGGGCTGCCTCTGGCACGCGCCCCGACCGGGGACCAAACCTGCAACCCAGGCACGTGCCCTGACCAGGAACCGGACTGGCGACCTTTTGCTGTGTGAGACAAGGCCCGACCTGCTGAGCCACACCGGTAAGGGTTGAACTAGATTTTTTTAAAGCAAGAAAACATTAAGTTTTGGATAAAAACTTCCTTTGGGGCAACTCTGTTTAGCTGGACTTATGACTGCGGAGTCATTTTAGCTCAGCTCATTATTTATTTTTATTAATAATAAACCACCCATTGTTATTAATAATAACCATTAGTTAATAACAAAGTATTAATGGCTATTAGTGAACAATAATCGTTATTATTGTGGTCGTCACAAACACTTCTTACTTACTCTGCCCTCGATGAGGAATCTGAAACCCAGAGAAGTCACTGCCTCGAGGTGACACCTCCAGCCGATGGCAGAGCTGGGACTCGGCGAAGGTAGGTAGCTCACCTGTTCTCCATGTTAGCAGTCTCTGTTTTGCCTTATGTTTTAGAAAGCGAACATGAGGACACAGGGTACAGTGGCCCGAGGGGCCCCCAGAAAAGTTCACATTTACACACACAAATGTGTTAGGAATGCAATCAGTACTGTGACATCAGGAAAACGGTAAAGCAAGTGAGCACTTCCTGGGCCTGCGAGAAAACAGCATCCAGTGATCAGAAATACGCTAAATGCGTCTGACTCAAGGTCCAAGTCTCTCGGCAGTGATGGCTTACGTGGATATCCTTCAACTTTTCTGTGGCGCTTTAAAGTAAGCAGCAAAAACTTGTCTTGGTCGCGGTGAGCAGTTGTACGGGGATAACCCAGGAGCGGGAAACACACAGAAAAGGGAAGGGAAGGAGGGATAGTTCAAACTTAGAGAAGTATTGGCCCCACGGCCCTCTTACTGCGCTTTCCCTGGCACTACTCAGTCACCTTGGCCCACACTCCCCTGCGGGCTGGGTTCACTGCCAAGAGCTAACTGCCTCCCCAGGCCCTTGTGTTCTCTTCTCTGGAGGCCCCAATCACATTGGACCATCATTTCCCCCTGTCTGGGTCCCCACTCATCTGTGATCCCCTCCACGACATCTCTGTGCCCCCAGCATGGGCTATCATGCCGGGCACGTAGTAGGCTCTCAATAATTACTTGACGAGGAAATAGGTAAGTCAACATCTCTCTTTATTCTTAGTTATAGAAAAACAACTCTCTCCAAGGGTGGTTTGGGTCCTGTGGGCAATCCATCGGTCATCTGAGCCACGCGGGGTGCGCGACACTTTTCTGGCCATTGACGGGAGCATCTGTTATTTAGAATTGGTGCTTCGCGGTGGTCTCTTTGCTTCTGGGTCAAGTCCTGCAAATATTTGGCAAAGATGTCAGCACGAAGCCGTAAGGGTAAGAAAGTCCTGTTGCAGTGAGTTCCCTCACCCGCCGCCTCTCTCCTTCTATCCTTTCCCCAGCTCTCTCTCTCAACACGGTTTTTTGATTTTGATTTTATTTTATTTTTTACCTGAAGGGCCCTGCAGTCCAAAGGGAAACGCTGCTCATTACACAAGGGTCTGGCCAGGTTAGACGCTTCGGTCAAGCAGTGTAATGCTGCCTATCAGCGGAGCAATTTACTGCACGCAAGACCATTGTCACCTGAAACAGTAATTGTTAACCTGAAGGAAAAGCAGGATTTCCTTTTTGCTAACATAACAAGATTAAAAGCTTTTGATGGTATGGTTTATGTGGCATTTGCTGCTGGGATTGAAAAAGGGATCTTGAGCCAGGCTGGGCTGTATTTTTCAATCATTGGCCAAATCTTAACATACTACTTTAAAAAGAATGAAAAGGAAAGCCGCTATACTTTAGAAGTCCTTTTAGTTCCTGGGGACTGAATAATGTGACTTTGGTGGCTTTCTAAAAGAAGACTGCTAGTTTTCCCAGGAAGTTCCTCTTCTTTTGTTGCTATACTGTATTCAAAATATATATACATATATATTTTTAAGATTTTATTTATTTTTAGAGAGAAGAAGGGAGGGAGAAAGAGAGGGACAGAAATATCAGTGTGTGGTTGCCTCTTGCACACTCCCTACTGGGGACCTGGCCCGTGACTCAGGCATGTGCCCTGACTGGGAATCGAACTGGCGACCCTTTGGTTTGCAGTCTGGCACTCAATCCACTGAGCCACACCAGCAGGGCTCAAAAAATATATATTTTTTAAATAGAATCACCATTAAACTCTGTTGCCCAGACTATTTCTTAGTCTAGACAGAAAACGGCCAAATGTTCTTTTTTTGTTTTGAGATCCCTCTAACTACCTTCAATTTTCCAGAGGTCTTCCTTAGATTCCTACCCCCTTCTCAAGAAATTTCTTGATTTTGCAGCCGTTTGCTTGCTACTTATGTCTCTAAGTCCCTGCAGTATGCCTTAGACCTACATCTCTGAGATATTCTGAGGACAGGAAGGGAAAAGGGAGATGGGTTGGTCCAGAGGGCAAGGCACAGCTCTACCATCTCCAGGGAACTCCTCAGGCCCTCTCTGTACATTGCTGGACTCCGTTGGCCTCAAGGCAGTAGACCAAGACTAGGCATCTAATCAGTTCAGAGGCCATAATAATGACAGTAATTACATTTTAATTAATGTTGTGCACACTTCTACTCTACTTTCATATATATATTTTATATTTAAGCTCATTTAATCATGTTAACAACTTCAGACATAAACAGAAAGGAAAGGATCATCCCCATTTTACATCTGAGGAAACTGAGGCTCGGGGACTCTGAGAAGTCACACAGCTCAATAAATGCCTGAACTGGGGTGGTCTCGGGGGTCTGCTGACACTTCGTCTCCATCCTCATGCGTAGGCGTCCGGGACAGGTATGCGCTTTATTGGTTAATGCCCTAGTTAACCTTATGCTAACTTAGTTGGGGATAAAATTTCTCCTTCAAACTTATTTTGACTCTGACTTATGGGAACTCAAAGGATTCCTTGTTTATTGAATTGCGTTTGGCCTCTACTGGCCGGTGTGGCTCCGTTGGTTGGATGGCCTCGGGTTCGATCCTTGGTCAGCGTACATTCCTCAGGTGGTGGGTTCAGTCCCTGGTCGGGGACGGGACGAAATAATTGCTGGTTTTGCTTTTACCACTTATTGCTCATTTCCTACATTAGAACAACTTCTAGTATAGCATCGTGAGCCTCAGCCCCGTCTTAGCATTTTAGAGGCGGATTTACAGAACTTGTTTGAGATTGCCCTGCTGATCTGAGAAGGAGCTGGAGCAACAAAGTGGTGACAATTGTGACAGTTGTGTGAAGGACAGCCAGGCTGTAGCTGACATTCGCATTAGAAAAGCAAACAGGAGCCTTGGAGGACAAGGGAGAAGAGTCTGCCCATTTCTTTGGCTCCTGGGGAGCGGGGCAGTCTTCTGCAGGCAGAAGACAACGGAATGTGTGAGATCAAGGAAACCGATGTTTTCCTCAATGTCTCTCCCTCCCTCATTGACAGAGCACCTACTATGGGCCAAGTACACACAAGTCTTAGGGAGTGTGACTGGCATCAACTCATCCCTCAGATGGTTCCTTATCCAGAAGTTCATGCACGGAAATAGACAAAAATAGCAAAACATTACAAAGGAATTCAGAGAAAGGGGACCTTCATGTCCATCTTAGGGTCATGGACAACTGGATCTTTTGGCTGGAATTTAAATAGCAGGAACTTCGGTTTGTAGCTCTGGTGCAAAAGATAACCCTGGGTACTAAACGGAGTGAGGCAAGGTCCAGAGGTGAGAATAAAATATAATATTTAGAGGATAAAGGGCATCCCTGCTCAGAGGCAGAATGTGGAGAATGGACGGATAAGTTTCCTATGTGGCTGACTCTGAATGTGCAGCACATAGTAGGCGCTCAACTAATATCTGTTGACATAACGAGTGAATTGTGCAATGCGAAAAAGTGAAGTAATTTTATAGCATCTCGGAATTGCCTACCACTGAACTAGCGTGAGGTCAGAGAGCAAACGTCGCTGTAGAGCCTGCTCAATGCCTGGGCCAGATTCCAGACATTAAAATGCTGGACTTGCTCTCTGGGCAGGCCCGAGGCCGACCTTGGCCCTTGGAGTGCAGTTTCCTGTATGTAAGTCTGTAGCTACCAATATGAACTATCTTCTCTGGGCTGTGCAGGGTGGGGGTCTTTTCTCTATCAGGTGACAATAAGAAGTACAGGCCCCGGCCCCTCAGAAGTATCCACATACCCATAAAAGCCTAGCAACCAGAGGTTATTATCTTTATTCAGAAGAAGCAGAGCACTTTTAAGGTTCAGAAATACATATATAAAAATCAGGTTCTGAAATGGTCATTTTTTCCTCCCCTCAGCCATGCCATTATAGTGATCAGCCAAGCTTCGGTAAGGTAAATACTTTTGGAAAATAAGTGGAAATTTGCTGCAAATCAGTCCCTTTTGTGCATGGCCGCGGGAGCATGCTGAAATGTTTGGACACTAATACCCATTCATTTTCTTGGCTCCATAAATAAAAGACGCCGGCACTGTGGCGGCCGCCAAATGGTATTCTTCGGGCCCAGCGGGAACCCCCTCCTCATTACCACCGCAGGGGGCAGGACAGGCCCAAAATAGCAAGACAACTAAATCAAGACATTTTCAGTGTCTAACAAAATGACTGTGTTTTAGAAAGAACCAAAAGGTTGGAAGAAATTGGACGGCTTTTGTACTTAGTGTAATACCTTTGTTAAAAAGAGTTCGGGTGGGAAAAAGGAATCTTTCAGAAACGCATACGCATATTTCTGAATATCATTGAAAATCTTGAAAGATCTTATGGAACTGTGCCTCGGGTGTAGCCTTCGGGAGATGGAAGCTGAAGCTGTATTCCATTTGGGGACCCCGGCCCAGGGTGATCACGTGGACCTGCAGAATTGGGGGTGGTCTGATTATGCATGGAGGCTCGATGGCAGAGAAACTTCAAAAGGAGGTCAGGGAAGCTTCTGAAAGGACCTGGGCAGCTATTTTGGACTGCAAACCTTTCTCAAATTAACTTTTTTTTTCCTTGAGCATGTTTTGGCTGTTACTCTTTCTTTTATCCAGCAGGAAAATTAGCAAAACTATTTTCTGAGTGTCCTAAAAGCATTCCAACAACGGGGCTGAGAGGCCAGCTGGGAGAAAGGTGCAGAGGACGATGTAGTTGGAGTTTCTTCCTGTTACTGTACCACCGCCCCACCTACAGTTAAGTGCCATGTTTAAGTAAACAATTCTGTTTGTTGTCACATCTTACCCCCTCAGTCAGTCTCCAGCTCAAAAACAATTAGTGGGGAACCTAACCCATTTTATGTCACGTAACTCAAGAGGTGTCCTGCAAGGGTAAACGCCCTAAGCCTCTTGCCAAATTCCTCAAAGTGAGCCTGCCACTGAAATTGAAAATGCAGGTCCTTGGGATTTTGGGGAAGTTGATCAACAAAGAGAAAACTACCAACCACCCCTCTGGACCGCCCCCCCCCCCCGCCATGTCATCTTCAGTCCTTTATGACTCAGATTTTAATGAGAGCCATAAACATTACCTTGCCTAATAAAAATTCCAGTATTTCAGAGCCAGCTCGGAGAATGTGAACCCCATCTGGTGACAAGTGGAGCTGATTAATAACTTTATAGGTGTCTTCCATCCGCTGGAGTTTAAGCAGAAATAGTCGGGGGTGCTTATAGCAGAGCCCCAGGCCATCGGAGGGGCCGTTGCTTGCCTTCCAGGTGGAACTGATAACAAGTAGGCCCTTTTTCACAGGAGTGTAAAGGCCAAGTGTGGGGATGGTTCAGAGAGAGCGAGCGTCTGGCCGCCCCTGTTCTCGCCACTCTGGTCCCTGGCTGTTCCCGCGTCAGGCTAGCCTGGCTAGTTAGGTGGACAGGCGGCAGGGAAAGAAAATACAAAGAAGAGATGAGGAAGCAGGCAGATAGCCCTGCTTCGATTTAGACAAAGCACAGTGACCTGGACACCCCGGATCTCCTTGCACAGGTCTCTAAAGATGTGCTTTGTGAAGCGTTTGCTCGTGGCCCAGATATGGTGTATCTGACAAGACCACGGGAAAATTCAAAAGCGGGATCAACGGCCCGACTGAGGCTAACATGTGTTCTGAAGCGTGCCGATTGGCAGAGCACGGTGTCAGCGCTCTGGGCTGAACGTGCAGGTGGTCAGGGGGCTGCTTTTCTCTTTTTTTCTCCTCAAAGGCCCCCTACAAAGAGCACGCCAGCCCATCCCCGTCCATGTGGGCCATCGGGAAATAATGACATCAACCTGACCGCGGTTAAGTACGTCACACGCTGGAGGTTCACGGCTGCGTGGCCTGGGACAATGGCAGAAAAATAAAGACACTTGCCTGAAGGGCCCCGGCTGTTATTAGCCGTGCTGTGAGATGAAGGGAAGGTGGGTACGGACCAGGTTAATCCCTCGATGGGAGGAAGAGGCAGACAACACCAGAGCAGCCCTAGGAAGGAACAGAGGGGACAAATGACAATGTCTTTATTTGCATAATCTGTGTTTAACCCTTTACTAATAGACACCACAGTTGCCTTCAAATCAGCTTAATTTCCTTGAGATGGGTGGGCAGAGAGCCCTAGCACCAGTGGCCAATGAACATACTGTCTAATGTTCATTTCACATGTAGTAGTGCTGAGACTTACGGCTTGGGTGGGGGTGGGGGACTCTAACTGTGTAGATTAAAAGGGACAGGCATCTCTTAAAAGGAGCACTGTGGGAACTTGTTCCCAGTCGGAGTCCACTGCTGACTTTAAGGTCCCACTGCTGACTTTAAGGTCTTCAGAAAGTGGCTTTTCCTCTCTGCTTGGAGAACCGATGAGGAGAAAACAGAGTTGGGAATTGAGGAAGCCCTCATGCACCAACATTGGTAGAGAAATTTCTCTAAAAACACAAAGAGCTGCCTGTGTCCTATTTAAAAAGACAAAACCACTCCAAATTGCTGATTGCACACTCAAATATGCAGGCAATTCTGTGTGTGTGTGTATGGGGCATGTAGTTGTAGATGGTGAGGAAAATTACAGGGACGTAGGCAGCCAAGAAATATGTGAACTTGAACTAAAATCTCACAAGGAATTGGTAAACAGAACTAGAATTTCTCAGGAGGTAGGACTCAGTTTCTAGCACATTTTTCCCCCCCGTTTTTGGATTTGTTGTATGATTTCCTGCTCCACCTCTTTCTGCCTCCCTGATAAAATCTGAGGACAAAGAAGTTTGCAAAGTTAAAATACGCTAATTCACACACTCACTTAGAAAAGGAAGATGGAGAGAGGTATTTGAAGAGTGTTTCTAGTTCGGCGAAGGAGCCTGCTCTGAGGTTCCAGGGTGGCGGCTGCACGGAATCCTGTGTCTTCCTGGGCTCACAAGGACGTGACGGGCTGAGGACAGGGGCTTACTGGGCACGTGCTCTTCCTCGGGTCCTAACTGGGGCCCCATCTCTACAGAGGAACTGCTTTGAACCGTCCCAGTTAAGAATTCGTGCTTCCCCAGCTGTCTACTCTTGTAAGTATTAGAGACAAGCATATTTGAGTAGAAAGAAGTTGACGTCATCTTACCTTCCAGCTCAAACGGAACAACTGTTCTGACATAGTTCATTCTCTTATAGTTACTGTTTTTTTTCCCTAGAGAGTCAAGATCGTGCCATATATAAATTGTTATACTTTTTTCCAGTCACTGTTATTAGTAATATTACTAGAATCTTTATAAACATAGCTTTTATTTGGCTCTGTAACATTTCATCTTCTGAGTCGAGCATTTTGGTTTACACCCAATGCTTTATTTAATATTAAACTATTACAATTGGAAGTAATGATTCGATTAAATCACTTCATTTAAGGCCTTCCATGGTGTGAGATTTTGTTTTTCCTTAATATAAATTCCCGCTGGAGGGGCAGAGCAAACGCTTTCGAAGTGACAGATTTAGTTAAAGAGCTTCTTTACGAGGAACCTATTAAAAATCACCCAAGTGTTTTTAGCTTTAGCTCCAAGAACAGAAAGGAAAATATGATAATACTTTAACAACACATTGAAATAGAACCTTCACGCGGAACAGTCAGAGCAGGCTGCGTAAAAACGCTTCTCTCAGAGCTGGACAAAATCTTGGCCTAACACAGTGTCTGGACATTAATTAGTTCGTTGGCACAATTGACTTGTTATAATGAAGGTGTGCTACGGGGACTTCTTCCAACCAACACACGGTTAGGTACGTCTCAGAAAACTTCTGTGGCTCCCAGGGGCTTCGCTGACTTTGAACGCCAGCCCACACAAAATCATAGGTGTGTTAGAATGACAATGTGAAGCATGAAAAATTGATTTGTAGACTATTTGCCTAACAATTTCAGAAGGAAAAACGCCTGGGAGTGAATGCGATGGTAGACACACCTACCGTTACTCAGGCTCTCCGTGGCTTTAATTAAAAAACAGCCCGCAGTCTTTTGCTCCTGATCAGGTGAAAGCCTCATGAGAGACAGGAGGTCGCATTTCTGAAATCTGTGGCCAAATTTCCTACAAGAGAAAACAAGGAGGCTCATAGCTATGGAATTGGTTTTGGGGGAGGAATCCAAAGACGAATGTCCCACACAGGTGAGCTCGAATGGAGGATAGTCAATGAATGGATTAGCACCCAATGTCACGTCGAATGGAACTGCCATTTCATTCCAAATGGCCATCACCCCGAATCAGGACGCACTCTGTATTATGCGGAGCATCAAATGAATCACCTAAGTTAAAACACTGTGTCTCAGCTTTTATCTGCTCTCTCCTCCTTCACCGCATTTCATTTGCCAATGTGCTCCCTACGTCAACGGAAGCTCAGACGAAGTGGGCGGCTGAGCCGTCAGCTTGTTAGCCTGGCAGATAAAGTAGTTTCATAAACACAGGCACTAAACCCACCTTATTTCATGCACAACTTAACACACAGCCACAATTTGCTGTTGAGTGATAGGCAGACCTCATGGAATGCACAGAAGTGTGTGGCCTTCCAGTCAAGCAACCTCAACTGTCTCCAAACCATCCTGGCCTGGAAACTTCCCAAATATGTTTCATCATGAACCCTGCAGTATAATGTGTGTGTGTGTATGTATATATACACACACACATATCACAAGGATATGATATCATTATACATACACATATATGCATATATATACACACACACATATCGCAAGGATATGATGTAATTATACGCATACTTAAAGCTAGCAGCTTTTAGGTCTGAGTGGGAAGAGGGGGATTCATATTAAACAATGCTGGCAACTACTAGCCCCATGGAATTCGTTCTATTCCAGATGCAGTCCTAAGATTTCATCTCGAGGCTTTGCTTTCATTCATTTGTTCTTTCCTCACACACTTACTACCAGGGCGTCCCACTGTGCACTTCGACACTGGAAGGCCAAAGTGACCGTGTTCCTCCAGCTTCTCCTACCCAAGCAGGGGTTTTGCTTCACGAACTGATCAAAAGCGTGGGCTCAGAAGCAAATACACACCGGAAGTGGCTCCCAAGGGAATTCATATCTACTGAGTGCATACTATGTTCTGGAAAGTTCACATGCACGGTCTGCGACCATCACAGCGGCACAGACACACTAGCACGGGCACCGCCTTGTGGAGATGAGGAATCAGGTACTCACCGGGGTGCAGTCACGTGCCCGAGCGCAGCGCTGCAGGGGCCGCTTGCCAGCCACGTGTACCCGTCTGGCTTGTGTTCCTTCTGCCCTGACACACTAGCTATTAAGGAGTGACAGTGATCGCTACCTGGATTTCTACAAAATACACAGACTTACTTTCCTGCTACTAGGATGGTCGAGACAGGAGTTTGTCTTCCTAACTGGATTCACGGGGACGTGCATCATAGCAAATAGTGACCGGCTGTCTTTCTGGACGCCCAAACTTTCTTAAGAGTATAATTATATAAATTACAATGTAAATGATGCCTCCCCCGAAACACATTTCTAGAGGTAGAGTGGTCCAAAATAAAGGCTCAGAGAGCTTCTCAGAGGCCACAGAACTGGTCCTCATATAGACAATAGTCTCCCCTGGCCAGGTGGCTAAGGTGGTTGGAATGTCATCTTGTGCACCAAAAGGTCACAGGTTCAACCCCCGGTTGGGGCACATACCTAGGCTGCAGGTGCCATCCCCGGTCAGGGCACATATGAAGGTTGTGGGTTCGATCCCTGGTTGAGGTGCGTATGGAAGGCAACCGATCGATGTTTCTCTCACTGGTGTTTCTCTCTTCCTTCCCCTCTCTCTAAAATCAATAAAATATCATCTTGGCTGAGAGTGCAAAATGACAATAATAATATTATTAATGATAAAAAGAATCTTCTCTAGCGTCCCCGTAATTACCTATGCATGACAGGTGAAAGCAAATGCTAATCGGACATTTTTTCATCATTCCAATCTCCACGTTGGCAGGCTTCCACCCAAACCCACTTCCACAATGTTTAAAGGAAAAAGTACGAAGAACAAAAACCAACGATTATGTGTCTATTTACTGCTTTTTCATCCGAAAGCCTCGTTTGTGCCCAGTTTCCTTTCCTTCTGAAGGGAACATTGAGAGGGCGCCCCCTTGGTCTTGGAAGGATCTGGAAATCCGATGAGAAGAGTGGACCCAAGAACACTGAGGAGAGAGAGAGAGAGAGAGAGAGAGAGAGAAATCTGTGCACCTACACACATCTGGAAGGTTCCACAGCAACCTGGACGTGTCCCCACGGGACCACCTGTAAGAGTCCGAGATCTCCAGCCTCTACACTCTGCAGCCGATCAGCCGGCCCGGGCCCTGTGCTGTGCTCGGTCTGGGGACGGCCTTTCTGAAGTGCGCACCTGCCCACGTGCAATGGCCATGAGACTCCCAACTCATTTTCCATAGGCTGCCGCACAGCAGTGGGTGTTAATGACTTTGGAGTGTTTTGTCTTTGACAATGAGCTGGAATCTGGACTATGCAATTGACCGCAACTACATAAATTGCTCTTTGGAATGAATCTTAATACACACACTTGTGTACATGAATCCAGCTAGACACACATTCCCCGTACGACGGGGCGGTTCACATTCTACCCATTTTAAGTGAGCAAATTTGAATGAAATGGCTGTGTAATACCGTCGGCGTTCACATCAGCTATTTGAAAAGCCCAAGGATTAAAAGTTAATTCCGTCCTTTTAATTCCAGGGACGTATCAATGGCATTCTGGGTACGGCCAACCCCTCTTTTTATCGGTCCTTTCATGCTGCCTTCTCACTAATTCTTGGTTGTTCAAATGCTACCCGCACAATAAAAGGCTTGAGTTAATTTACTAAGATTTTACACCAGTGCAAATGAAAGAAAGCAAAGTGCTAAACAAGGCAATTAGCACTCTGTTTAGTGCACTCCCAAAATAAATGTAGGCAATTTACAATTTGGCAAATGGTACCCTCTCCAGATCCAACTCATTTATGCCTGAGGGGGTGGCGCGGTTCATTAGGGGGGAAAAGTGTTTATATATTTTATGCTATGGAGGCCCAGCCCATTTTGGGCCCCAGCAACAGATGCGACTCCTCCTGAGGATTATTAGTGTTTCTTGCAGAAAAATGCCAAACTATTACGCTTTCAAATAAATGGCCCAAAAAGAATGCCTGTTACTATTGAGTCTCAGTGGCTGGTGTTACAAGATGCCGGGGGGTTGGGGGGAGGGGGGGCTGTAAGCGTGTGTCGGGGGTGGTTTGCAAACCTGCAGTGATGGTCGAAGCCTCTTTTGTGGCTCTCCCAACGTGCGCCTCCGCTCTGAGATCCGCCGGAACTGTTCATTTGAAGTACTGCTGACTGTTTCTTAATTGACAGGAAGGTTCCTCCAAGCCTTTCATGTTTTCTTCTTGGGAACCTCTTATTAGTGCAAAAATAATAGATGTTCACGCAGAATCACAACCAACATCAGTCTTGGGGATGCGAGAGGGGTAAAGGTTGAACGTGCGTCTCTATTGCCTGCGAACAAAGAGCTTGACAGAGTGGTTCAGAAACGGAAAGATGGGCCAGGCAGGAGATAACGGTGCCCAGAGCCTAGCCTCTCATTCTTTGGGACTGACTCTTTATTTCGGGAAGAACAAGTTCTTGTAGTGGACGTTTCACGGGTTGCTGTCGTCTGAACTTTGGATTTCCGCTGGAAGGAAAACACGGAAAATGGACACCTGCGAAAGGAAGGAAGGGGAAATAAAACCCGCCAGGCTTCCCTGTGTTTTTGCTTATTTTTGAGTCTAGGTAGTTTTGCTCAGTGATTAAAAAAAAAAAGACAAGCAAGGTAAAAGCATTCTTTTGTGCCCTCTAGCTGCTGAAAACACAAATGGAAAATAATATTCTCTGATGGTGAAATTCACCTAATCTGACTTAGGGGCGAAAACACCCCGCTGTTTCTAGGAGCTCCCTTTCCCTTTTCTTTATAAAAAGATACCTCCATAAATAAAAGTTTACCTCCTTGAATGAACTGGACTTTGATTTTCAGAAGACAAGGCAGAGCGCGCGCCAATTCAGGAGAGGCTCTCCAAAAATTCAGCTGGAACGTAACTCCTCTCGAGCTGCTGGGGCAACAGGCCACGCAAATGGTGGGCAATATGCTGCTTTGAGCATTATCGGTCCTTGATTTTATTTCGATCCCTAAATGAAGTTGAGGAGATTGATTTGCTAGCTTCAGGAATAGGAAAATGGCTTCCAGAGCGGATGAAAAAGGCCCTGTGCACAGGTATGTGTATGAAAGTGAAAAAGGGGTATATATTTCATTTTTAGGTGACCTTCTGCCGTGAGGGTCGTTCTTGGCGTGAGAATGTCGTCAGGATCAGGCCTGAAGAAAATGCTGCATTTGAGTTGGCAGTTCTGACAGCAGTTTAGGTTACAAGCCTGTAAATCGAGGCTACATTTCAAATAAAAAAAAAAAAAATCAGCACCTCCTGTGATATAAATGGCTTTCTCGTGGGATGATTCCAATAAAGGAAACTTCCCGATGTCCAATTTATTGCACATTTTACTTACGGGAAGGAAAAGCCCTGCAGCCTGAGGCGTGCGTGCTGCCAGAACTGTAGAAAAGAAAGAGAGAAATCATTTGAAGTTTGCAGAATTATTATTATTTTCTTAAAAATCTCTCCAGGCTTCCAAAGAAAAGGGTTTCTAAGAGCCCTAAATTTTTCAGTTATCTCGGAGAGGGTTTGACGTGGGTGGAGCGGACGGGCTGGGAAGGGAGTCGAGCTGTTTAATGAGTCAAGGGAATGTCTGAAAACAGCCCCCCCCCCACCCCCCCCCCCACTGAAGTGGATGCACAGCTCAGAGGGCTTGGCTGACGAGGCTCACAGCCACGGCCAGTAATTCCCCTTCAGAGTGCAGGGTTCGCCCTCAAGGGCTCAGTCTCAGCAGACGTCCCAAAGTGACACCTCCCGAGCCACTCCTGTGTCGTGGAGACGCGGAGAAATCAAGCTAAATCAAATTAGTCAGCAGAGTCAAAAACTAAAGGTCAGGTCCTGCAGCATCTGAGTAAATAGCCTATGCAATATGGCCATCCTCAGTCAGAAACTAATTAAGAGCTCCTTGTCCTTCTTGGGGAGACCTCAAAAATGCATGGTGCTGAATTATTAAAAGCAACACACACACACACACACACACACACACACACAGAAATCCCCTCCCCACACACTCTGCTGTGTACCAGATGAAAAGATAAGGAGCTATAATATCCCACGGAACTGGGACTCTTGGATGGAGAGAGTCTCCAAATCCCCCGCTTTCTTTGTTTTGGTGACAATTTTTCTTCCTTGACGGCAGCAGAAAGTATGCTCGAAGCCTGTCTTGTGTTACCTTTGTCTGCCTAGCTCAGCTGGTATTTAATTGGTCAGCAATGGGAGGGAAGTCTCCTTTGAGGTAATGAATATTGACTGTTTATGTTGAAATGTCACAGTGAAAGAAAAGCCAGCACCAAAGAGACAGAACCCAGTGTGAGCGCCTCAGACACAAAAGGGACACCAGTGAAGGCGGGCATTGAAAAGCAAACCAGCTGAAATTCAAAGGGATGGGACAGGGGCCGGCCTCCATGTGTGGGAATTCTCAGCTAGCCGTTGACAGGTGAAAAAGCCATTACTTTACCTGTTACCACGCACAGCGATTGCACGCTCTTCCTAAAAAGGCACGCAGGCCGCGACACCCGGGCACGTTTTCAAGGGAGAGGCCCTCCCTCCGTGAATAATTTTCGGGAAGCGGGGCAAACCGAACAGCTAGGAATTACGTGGGTTGTAAATCTGAGACGAGGAGAAGCGAGCAAGCGAACCAACCGACACACACCAGGAAAGCGGCTCTGCTAGGCTAGCCCTCTCTTAAAACAGTTGTTAGGTTCTGTGTTTTCCCACAAATGTGCGGGATCTGGAAAGTTTGGGGGTCCTGGTGATCAGAGGGCAAGAAAGCAAGGCACACAGGGCCCGCCCATTAGATGGGTTCAAAACATTATTGTTTAATAACTTGGGACGTTATCATCGGCCCATCTTTGTGAGCGGAGGGTGGCCTTGGGCTCACAGCTGGGATGGGGGTCTCTTTAACCCTTTCGGCCCCAGCCAAGCACTTCCACGCTTCAGCGCGGTTTTGCTGTGGGAGGTTTGGGTTTATTCGTCCAAAATGGATTTGATGTCACCGAGTGACTCGAATTTTCCATTCTTATATTTCCAAATGGTGACCAGCCGGGTGAGTAATATCAGAAGAAAAGACAGCCAACAGAGAACATCTGAACCATTTAAATGCGTAGGAAGCTGTTGTGGTGCCAGGCTTTCAAATCTGGGAGGGCTGCTTTCCTCCCGCCTTTAGGCTTCCCGACCGCTTTGCAAATTGATGATATTGTGTTTCTTGCCTTTTTATTGTGCGTGAGGAGGGACAGGGAACCAAGGGGTAACTATGTAACCACTGAGTCACACTCATGGGACAAAGAAGGAGACCGAGGAACCCAGATACACAGAACGCCCGAGTTTCTGGTCCCCAGGAACAGGCGGTTGTCTTTCCAGTGTGGCCTTGCCATTCACACATTTTAGAGTTCACATAGTTGAACTCTATCATAATTGGGACCCCATCGTTGCACATTTCTGAGGCAGCAGCTCATTATTACCTTTCTCTTTGGATCGCTCCCAAATGCAGAAAGGGTTCCCTGTTTTATTGCCCAGCCATTCAATTATGTTTTTTAAAAGCCCGATAAATAAAAGATGACTTCAGGAGTCACGCCCCAGGGCATGCTTGAAGCCCAACCTGGGGCACTCACCCCCCTCAGCCGAACTAACAAGCCGCGTACCCCGCGAAGAGTGATATCTCTTCATTACCAGGCTCCACCTCACCTTTGAAAACCCCGGGCTCCCTGTTTGCATCCAGCGGGATTGAGACGTCTTGGGTCTCTCGATGACATTTCGAAGTCCTACGAGACAGAAAAAGGAAGTCATTACATTTCCAGTTCACCTGCAAAGAAGATGTCATTAAAAGAGGAAGCAAAATGAAACCCTGTCAACTTGTTTGGGCCCAGAAGGTAATTCTGCCGCCAGAAACGGAGCCGGGGAAGGATACGGAATCCTATTATTCCTGACACGAGCGAAGCCCCCCGTGTCAGAGGTGTGCCGTGCCAGAAAAGTTCAGGTGTTGCTAAATTCATTAATGTGTCACTTGGAGAAGACGTGATGTCACTCCTGTTGTCTGCAGGGGACGCAAACCGGGGTCTGCCGGTTCCTGTCAACACACTATCATCTTAATTCCGCTTCTCCGCAGCTGGCTTTGCCATCTGCAAGGGGTTAAGGGCTGTGGGCAATGGCCTCTTAAAAGGTTGCTAATATTTGACATATATCATTTGAATCTGCCCTTTTCATCGCCACTCCCTACCGCCAAAAAAAAAAAAAGATGTGATTAAATCAACCCCTCTTGTGTGGCTTGGCTGGCCAGGATTTTGCAAATGAAGGTAGTAGAGAGTGAGTGGATCTATCTTGCTCTTTCATTTATTTTTATTGTTAAAGATACATGTGCTTCTCTTTATGAGATTATGGGCCTCCGTGGACCCATGGTGCATTTTGACAGGAATTTGACATTTAAAACCTGAGACATTGGAGAGTTTCTCTCCTTCTTCGTTCATGAACATTTTCTTCAAATTTTTTATTGAAATGGTTTCTTTTGAAAACGTGAGGGACTTTGTAAAGGGTCAGTTGATAAACAGAATCCAATTGGTTGCTCTGCATTTGACACGATAAAGAACATTTATTTAGTAACTTGGACCAGAAAGGATGAGGGAGGTTGTGATATAGAAAGCAAAACATAAGCTAAAACACACCATTTTGTGCATAAAACAAATCCCATTTCACGTTAACATATCAGCAGAAGATAAGTTTTTCTAAAGATGTGTGTCAGAAATAATGATTTTAAACCCCATTCTAATAATTTATTTATTTTTTCCATTTCAATTATCATACCGGTATAAGCAAATTTCCATTCAGTATGGATTATTTCCAAGAAGTGAAATCACCAATTTTCACACCCTGGTTCAAGGCACTATTTATTTGCTTAATTTGGTTTTCAAAGGATGAGGGCGATTCTTTTTTGCCATTTCCCCCCTCGAAGTCAAAAGATAACGAGGAAATGACAAACAGCCTTCTTAGCTCGAGCCATGGTGTAATTTCTATTAAAATAATATGAGTGCCCTACCAGGTCGGGTTCTTCTTGTCACATGGCTGTTTACGTGGTTTGTGCGGAGGGAGAGCTGACACGCCAGGCTGTCGCACTCACACCGCCCACACTAGTAAACAACATGACGTTACTTCACGCTGGGGGGATATAATGTGGCCGCGCTTTAAATAAATCCGTAGATCCCCACTGCTGGTGTGTGTGGACTCTGACTACTTCACGCGCGTTCAGAGGATATGTTTTGCAAAAACCAGAAAAGTCCTTTCTTAGAGCACGGAACAGAATCCCCCACTGAACAGACAGCTTTCTGATGTTCTTGCGAACTTGCCTTTCCCTCTCCCAGCTAAAAGTCTCAATATTTTCCTAAGACTGCTGAGCCTGCTTTCACACCGACTTCCAGGTCTAAGCAACGTGGTGATGTGGTAAGGCAGGCGGAGAGCTAGAAAATGAGAGCAGGTGACACGTATGGCGCATACATATGGATGACCACGTTCATGAGTTCCTGATCCAACAAATACCTTGAACTTTTTTCTGAAGGCCCCTGGGTGTCCAACATTTTGGCATCTCTAGGCCACACTGGAAGAAGGAGAGTTGTCTTGGACCACACATTACATACACTGTGGCATGTAATCACAAAAAATCTCATGCTTTAAATTGACGATTTTGTGTTGGGCCGCATTCACAGCCATCCCGGGCTGCGTGCGGCCTGTGGGATGCAGGCTGGACACCCCTGCTTAGACCAAGCTGGGATTTTCAGACCCCTGTTTCCGAATTCCGTCCCGGTGGTTGCTATGCCCTGTGCGTCCAGGGACATGCAGGGTCACAGAATTTCAGCTGCAGAGAACTGCAGCACGCGGCTGCGGTGGGAATGGGGTTAGCTGGGCAGGGCTGCGTGGAGACACGAAGCACTTAACCTAGTGAGAAGCCCAGTTTGATGGGAAAGGTCCCCCTGGACAAGTTTTTCAAGTTGATTCTGGTGTCCATGTTCCTGGTCCCTCTGGGTCTCACCGGGGGAGGGGGCTGAAGGAGGGAGGCTTACACTCTGGACTTGCACTTGGAGGAAGAGAGAAAATCAGTCTGCGTGCCCTGAAGATGGAGCTGCTCATGCAGAAAGTCCTGGAGGCACTGGCGTCGTGTAAGGAAGACTCCAAGGAAATGGCTTCAGGCTTCAAGCAAGAAGCTGAAGCCCCTCTCCGCTCCCCAGAGATGCAGGGGTGCAAGCAGAAATAGAAGGGACCCGTGCTGGCATTGGCCCAGAGCTGGTGTGCTTTTTTCATCCAGAAAGAGGGAAAAAAACCACCACTGAACCTGGGGCTGGGTTTGTGTATTGGTCAACTAAATCAATGTAACTGAACTGCTTCGTTCCTTATTCGTCCTGGCCTGGGACCTGCGCAGGAAAACTTGTGCTCAAATCTGACACTTTCTAGAAGGGCTGTCGTGACCCTTTTGAAAATTAGCATCAAGGATCTGCGTACAGGGCTTCCGGCCTACAGGTACTGTTTGATATTGGTGATCGCCACGCCCTGCAATCTGAAGATCACCAAGGCATGCTGCGGCTCGAAGCATTTTTAAAAAATATTCTAGATGACATTCTCTAATATAGCCAGCGATGGGATGAATATATTGCTGTGCCTAGTTAGGAAAGCAGTACATTCTTTGATAAAATTTTTTTTTTTAATAAAGTGATTGTTTTAAGACCAATGAGCTGTTCATGGTAACATTCGGCGTCGACGCTGGCCTTGTGGCTAAGATCTCGTGTCCTTTGAAAACCCAGCCGTTCCCGTGGGGACCCTCATTCGGTGCCAAAGGAAGGTCAAGAGTGGCAAAACCCAGAGGGGGTACCTGGGTGCACCGAGAGCTCCTAGACTGGAGAGTTAGGGTTCGTTTTTGGTCCCTACAACACCCCCCAATTAGGCAATTCCACCGGCTCCACCTCCTCAGCGTCACAGAACAGAAAATTGTGTGCTCGGTCAATACTAACGCTGAGGCCTCTTTGATTTTTACTTTCCTTAAAATGTCCAAAAGTTTCTCTTTACTGACCCAATGGCTTTGCATTAGGATGAGCAGGCAATCAAAAAAAAATTAAAAAAAAAAGAAAAGGAAAGAATGAACACTGTTTTCGTGTTATTTTAAAAAGAGTAAAGCAGGCGATGCTGGATATTGGCAGGGTATTCTCTGGTCTGACCCCTTTTCTCTTCCAGGCCTCAGCGCGGGCTTGCCCCCAGCAAATCACAGGCGGGACGCAGCTCCCCAGAGACCCCTGAAGTGTCAGCTGGGGACCCCCACCCAGGACTTCTAGGACCTTTCATTGCTCACTGGATGTGGGTTCCTGGGACTGAATGCAAATTCTACTTGCCCACAGTCTGTAATAGTGGCCACGTTCCCTTGCCTTCTTACGCAGCAGGCAAGGGTGACCAGGTTTCTGTTTACTCAGTCCTATGAAATGCAGCCAGTTGGCAGGATGTAGTTAGGCCAGCACTGGGGTACTTGGGTGGCACCAGCGCAGAACCCCCCGCCCTCCCCGTGTATCCAGCGGTCCTATTGCTGGAGGATGGGGAAAACAGGGCCTGAGCCTCAGCTTCTCATTCATTGCCAGCACGAAGCTGTGCTTCTGACATTGCCTTTGAGGAGGAAACTATGACATTTAAAAGAATCTCTCCAGCCATATAAAAGGCATGTGAATATCTATAAATATTGATCCAAAATGAGTGCAATGAATAATTTATCGTGAAATATACTTTCTTTGTCTTTCAGTTTTTAAAGCAGCTTGGGTTTTTTTTCCCCCTCTAAAAAAATGATGGTTAGACAGGCAGATTTCTCCCTTTCTCCTTTCAGAGCTGTTTCTTATTTTTAGAAAAAAAAGTGATATTTTCAAAAGATGTTTGAAGTTGCAGGGGAGAAAACCCAACCATGCCCCCGTGACCAGAATGGAGCTATTCTGTGGGTGATTTAAGTCTCTGGAAAAATAGAACTTGAGATTTTTATTTTGAAGAAAGTGTTTATAATTTATTGTCATAATTGTGTTGTCTTCAGTGCCTATCCTCTGCGGCAGATTCATTTAAACATCTTTTCTGCTTACTTGAATAAAAATAGGGATTTTTATTTGTTGGAACGAATGGTTCCAACCCAAAATACTCTCTTGTATAACGAGAGCAAAATACACAGGTGCGCTTAGCATCACCCACAGTACGTCTGACACGGGTGGCCCGTCTGGAAAACGTAGTAAATACTCTCAAATCTCACTAGGAGTCGGGTTTTAATTGATCATGACTCTGGGTCTCTTTTGGAATGTCTATCAATATTTGCACGAGGAGTCAAAGTCTCCGTCGCTTTCTTCCTTCCTCTCTCCGCTCCCCTAGACACGGATTCGAGAAATGAATGCCTCACATTCATTTCTCGGGGAAGTTTTCTTGGAGACGCCATCGGCTGTGAATTCATTAGGCTTTTCTTAGGTGCTGAATCTGTCCAGAGCCAAGGATTTGATGGTGATGATGATTTTTTGTTCATTTCTTCCCTGTTGAGCTTGCCAGCTCAGGTACGTTGATTTTTGTTGTTGTTACTGTTTTTAAATTTTGTTAGATTTTTGTTCGGCTCATGATGGAAAGACAGACAAGACCATTCACTGGGTGTGGGCCTTGTCCATTTCGGAAGACGCGGAAAATTTTGGATTTTTACACCACATCCCCACCTCTCCATTTCACTTAACGCTTAGGACTCACCAGGTGTGTGGTGTCCACCAGTGATCTGTGAAATTCGTGAAGAACATTCAATTTGTGGGTCTCCTAAAATCGAGCAAGCATGCACGACTATTTTCTGAAGTCTCCTTGTTTCTAAAGGAAAAAAGAAAAGGAAATCAGAAAGTTCTGTTGAATTTGATAGACTATGAAATAATCAGCCATGCGGTGTTTTCCTGAACTAACAGGACAGGAATTCTATTTGGAGACCTCAACAGGCTGGCTGCAGCTCCTCCTCTGTTCCCCAGACAGCCTGGTGCTGGACCAGAATGGGCACAGGTTTTGGTGTCAGAGCACGGCCAGCGCTCGAACCCAGCTCTGTACTCCTTGGCCGTTACCCATGGAAACTAACTTAACCTCCTTAATACCATTTCTCTATTGGTAAAAATATACCACCACCACCACCACCATCGATAATAACGCCTGCCTCATAAAGTTGTTCAGAGGACTGAATAAGAGTGCCCATTTGGCCTGATGTGGAAAGGCTTCCAAATACAGCCTTTCTCTTCTCGCCCTGGGCTATGACAGCAGCCTCTTGAGCATTCTGTAATATCGCTCCCTAATTAGATATATATTGTGGCAAGAGATATCTCCCTGAAATGGATCAGATTAAGTGACTTCTCTGCTAAAAATCTCCCAGACTCCCACTTAACAGAATAGGCCTAAGCTCCTGAATGGATATTCACAGTCCCACCCCATGCCCTCGTCTTCCTGTCCTGGTCTGTCTCTCTCTCTCCCTCGTGCACCTTATGTTCCAGGCCAATAAGTGCCGTTCCTTCCCCACCCCAGTTCCCATAGCATTTTCCACCTGAAACATACTCCCGTCTCTCCCACTCACTGCCTTGTAAATCCCTTACTTAGGTCAAGGGCACAAGGCCTTTGAATAGAGCTGCTCAGCACCTAGCACGTAAGTCATCACACTCACGCTGTGACTTTTCAAATACACCCCAAGGTAGAGCGGCCATATTTATCATCTAAACTGGGACCCTTGGTTCAAGGAAAATACTAGAGTCTTCTGGCCAAGATGGAGGCACAGGTTGATACACCGTGACTCCTCGCACAACCAAAAGAAGGACAAATTTAAAAACAAAAAACCACCAGAACTGACAGAAAACCAAACTATATGGAAGTCCAACAACCAAGGAGTTAAAGAAGAAATACTCACCCGGACCGGTAGGAGGGGTGGAGGGGTAGAGGGGACTCGTGGCAGGGCGGTGGCTGGCGGCCCCGGTGGTCCCACACCCACGTGCAAATAAACCGGGAGGAACAGCTGGGGAGCGAGACAGACCCCGCAACCCAGGGTCCCAGCACGGGGAAATGAAGCCTCAAACCTCTGACTGAAAACACCTGTGGGGTTGAGGTGGCGGCAGGAGAAATTCCTGGACTCACAGGAGAGCTCACTGGAGACACTCACAGGGTCCAGAACATGCACAAGCCCACTCACCTGGGCATTAGCACCAGAAGGGACCAATTTGACTGTGGGCAGTGGGGGAAGTGACTGAAAACCTGCAGAGAGCTGAGCAAGTGACATTGTTCCCTCTCTGACGCTCCCCCACAAACAGCGCCATGACGCAGTGATGTGGTAGCCCCACCCTGGTGAACACCTAAGGCTCCGCCCCTTACTACGTAACAGGTGCCCTGAGAGCAAAAAAAAAAAAAAAAAAAAAAAAAAAAAAAAAAAAAAAAAAAAAAAAAAAAAAAAAAAAAAAAAAAAAAAAAAAAAAAAAAAAAAAAAAAAAAAAAAAAAAAAAAAAAAAAAAAAAAGGCCGAAATGAAAGAACAGATCAAAGCTCCAGAAAAAATACAACTAAGCGACGAAGAGATAGCCAACCTATCAGATGCACAGTTCAAAACACTGGGAATCAGGATGCTCACAGACTTGGTTAAATGTGGCCACAAATTAGATGAACAAATGAAGGCTATGCTAAGTGAAATAAAGGGAAATGTACAGGGAACCAACAGTGATGGGAAGAAAAACTGGGACTCACATCAATGGTGTGGACCAGAAGGAAGAAAGAAACTTTCAACCAGAACACAATGAAGAAACAAGAATTCAAAAAACTGAGGAGAGGCTTAGGAACCTCCAGGACGTCTTTAAACGTTCCAACATGCAAATCACAGGGGTGCCAGAAGGAGAAGAGGAAGAGAAAGAAACTGAAAACTTATTTGAACAAATAATGAAGGAGAACCTCCCCAATCTGGCAAAGGAAATAGACTTCCAGGGAGTCCAGAAAGCTCAGAGAGTCCCAAAGAAGTTGGACCCAAGGAGGGACACACCAAGGCACATCATAATTACACTACCCAAGATGAAAGATAAGGAGAGGATCTTAAAAGCAGCAAGAGAAAAGGAGACAGTAACCTACAAAGGAGTGCCCATCAGACTGTCAGCTGATTTCTCAAAAGAAACCTGGCAGGCAAGAAGGGGCTGGAAAGAAGTATTCCAAGCCATGAAAGGCAAGGACCTACATCCAAAATTACTCTATCCAGCCAAGCTCTCATTTAGAATGGAAGGGCAGATAAAGTGCTTCCCAGATAAGGTCAAGTTCAAGGAGTTCATCATCACCAAGCCCTTAATATATGAAATGTTAAAGGGACTTATCTAAGAAAAAGAAGATAAAAAATATGAACAGTAAAATGACAACAAACTCACAGCTATTAACAACT